>JADLZN010011871.1:0-30012 GCA_018155175.1 Sinocyclocheilus anophthalmus
TAATAAACTTATTAAGACAGAATAAGAGTCTGAGCAAATAACCGTTCTTAATGGCTGTATTTCCTCGACCCAATCAAGAGCTATCAGAATGGCAATCATTTCTGCTGAATAAACTGATAAATGATTACTTGTCCTTTTTGCAATTTTAATCTTAAAACGAGGAACGCATACAGAAACGGCTGCATGTCCTGAAACAGCATCCTTGGATCCATCTGTAAATATTTTAATTCCCTGACTATAATTTTGATCCATGTATATTTGTGCAATCTCATTATTGGAAACATAACCCTTTTTATTATTAATTTCTTCAAAAATCTGAAGGTCTACTGTAGGTATTGGAAATAACCACGGAGGTATCATGGGAATTTCCACTGTAGGACTTACACCTATTCTTGTCAATCCAATATCCTCAGCCTCTTTTTTTACAGTCCATCCAAAACATATATTATTTGAGTTATGGGAACATACTATTGGGGTTCATTCAGTCATTTGTAAGAAAATTACCCAGCATGCTTTGATTTCAGACTCAATTTCTGACTACAGTAATATATTGTAAAATAATACTCTTTAATCCTGTAAATTCCTACCAATTTTTTACAGTGAAGATGATAGATAGATAGATAGATAGATAGATAGATAGATAGATAGATAGATAGATAGATAGAATTTGTATGTTTTAGGATTTTGTATATTGTGGTTATGTAATTGTAATGAAAAAAATTAAAATATTAAATTACTTTTTTTTTTGTATCTTCATGAAACTTTTGTATATTGTTAACACGTAGTAGACATGGAAATCATGACATAACTTACACTTTTTACTTAAGTGGGTTTAACATTTTTCTTTATACAGTACATTATAATTTAAGCCTGAAGATGATAAATTAATTAAATTTAATTCTAAACATAGTATGTGACAATGTGTTATAGTTTAAGTCCTAATGCAGCCTCAAGAGGGAGCTCATGAGAGAAGATGTCACAGTTTACCAGCAGAGCGCTAGAGTCTCAAGGAGACAGTTTGACATAAAACATACGATTTATTACAATAAATCAATTAAATTAAATGTGTAAAATATGAATGATTTTAAAATAGATCTAACTATGAGCCCTCTGGGATTTCGTAAATCTTTGCTTTTAATATTTATTGCCAAGCTTTCTTCCAATGTATATTACTCAATAAGAAACTCATTATTCAGTTTTTGTTTTGGGGTAACCTTTTTTGTGATGGAAATAAAAAATACTGTGTAATATATTTATTAGTACATATTGGGTGAAATATATATTTACCCCTGAAAATCACAATGTCGTTTTTTTTCTGTGTTAAATAGTTTTGGTGTCTACACATTAAAGTAAGCCCAGAGGATTACACTTACAAAATAAATATTAATAAATACTAAGAAATACTTCAGTTGTTTCAAGCTTCAGGCTAAATTAACAACTGCAACAATTTATCCCTAACCCTTGAAAATACATTTGTTGTTTGTTTATGATAATCAGTTTATTGCCAAAGCATGGCATTTCAGGATACAAGCAACAGTATCCAGCAATATCCAATATATTTGCTTATTCCCTTTTTATTCTTCACCTGTTCACCTGTCATGTAATAAACAAACAAACACAAACATGTTTGGTGTCTACTGAGAAGCATCACAGATCAGAATCTTTGTGAAAATAATGACTTACAACAGAGTCAGTCCTATTAATACAAAGCAGGGCTGCTAATGGGTGCCCTCAGCAGGACTGTATTGTTGTGCCCCCCTCCCTCAAATATTATGGAAGTAAAAAAAAAAAAAAAAAAAAAAACTACTATAGGGGTCAAAATATAACTTTAATAAAATATAAAAGTAAATAAATAAACTGTATTATTTACAAATTACAAATCTAGACATTTACATATGGCTATGAATTTATTAATACAGTTGTCTGATTGATTTTATAGCCTCAAGCATTCAGAAATCATGCAAAAGAAAATGAAGCAGTTTTACTACGATAAAACCATGGTTAATTTTTGTAAGGGTTGTGATGTCCACATGATTTTTCTTGAAGAAATTATAGAGGCTGCGTCATCCATATAGCAAAAAGGTGGCCAAAAATGAAAGATTAAGTGGATATTTGAATTAAATGTTTTGTCAATATTAAAAAAGGATTTGATCGTCCTGTAAGTGTAACAGCAGCAATTAACAGGCCTTTGGCTCCCTTTGCAGGCATTTGTAATAACATGTAAGTAATAAATTGTTAAAATACATAATGTAATACAAAATAAACCGTGTTATTCAATGAAACCATATAATTATTAATTAGCTAATCATTATTGCCTCATTGTTTTTATATAATGCATTTTAAGTCATTTGAAAGGCTATTGTTGGCTTAGGTCTGTTTTTATAACCACAAAAAAATTATCATCTTAATACTTCTTTGTAAATTATTATTTGAAGTAACAAAACGTACTCAGTTACTAATGTAACCTCAGTTCCCTGAGATAAAGGAACGAGTAACGCGTCTTGTCTTAAGACGCTTGGGGAAAAGCCTTTTTTCTCTGAACTAAGCCTTGTTTCAATCACAGTGAAACTGCACACCATTGGTTCGTGCATGTATTAAAAAAAAAAGAACCAATGGTAGGGAACGTTGGCAGTGGTGCGCACAAGCCTATGACGCGACAAGCACAACACAACAAAGCCCACCAGATGGGCGGAACCATCGGCATAATAAGCGGGATCACCAAAGGAGGATTCTGGGTTCTTCGACTGAAGCGAACGGACGGAGTCAATGAGCTACATAGCACGGATAGGAAGCAATCTCGTTCCAGTATATCAGGGAACCGGAGGTTCCATTAGTACCGCGTACGTTCCCTGTCGATACACACTCGTACTGGAATATGTCTTAAGACGCTATGAGCACCCAGTTATACAATCACGCCGTGCATCGTAGAGAAACGACTTAACCGTAAACCTCCATAGGCAAGATGCTCTAGGAAAGTTAATAATAAATTTCAAGGCTAGAAGGGTTGAACTCACTGAGGTTCACGCGCGGCCTGGGTAATGCGTTAAAAAGGCACATTGTACAACGCGGTTGCCTCCAGGGGCAGAGTATCAACAAGTAACTAACTTAGATTTGCAATAGAGGTGAGGGCGTGTGAAACGGAAGTACAGAGGCGGACGGAGTAGAGACGCTCAAAGCCTCTGCACCACTGGTTCCTGGGAGGAAGAAAACGGGAGGGCGTTTCTCTGAAAAGAAAGCGATCCACGAGCGAAGAGAGGCGAGACTGAAGTTCTCGCAATGTGAACAATCAGCCCCCATGAGAGCGGCTTCCGCATGGGGTTTCCCCAATCAGGAAACGCACTCCGCATGGCCGTCATCAAACCGCAGTAACGGCGAGGCATTTGCAACAACGCCTAATTTGCTCTTTTAGAAGCTCCTTTAGAACGCCGGATGGCGGCAGGGGAACAGGACCGGAGCTGCTGTGATGCTGAAGCGAAGAGCAGGTCAGCGGAGCAGGAAGGTCTCAGTCCAGCTGCGAGGCGTGTCAATGACGAGAAGGCTTTTCAGGATCAGCGTTGAGCGTAGGGGGAAGGGTTGGCGCCTGAGGAGAAGAAATTGCGAATATTAACGTGGAGAAATACCCAATAAGTTATAGCAGGTGGTGGCGCCGCCCATTCTGGCGGGCTTTGGAGGGCTTTGTCACCATAGGCTTGTGCAGCACCGCTGCCAACCCATTGGTTATTTGTATAAGCAATGCCGGACCATTGGTTTCACTGCGTGATTGAAAAAAAGGCTTCAGTTCAGGAGAAAAAAGTTTTTTTCCCATAGCATCTTAAGACAAGACGCAGTACGAGTGTAGTGTCGACAGGGAACCATGGTTAATTTGCGGTTACCATGGCTACAAGAACCATGATTTTTGGTATTATTTGTGTTAAAACCATGGCTAATTTTCATAAGGGAACATGGAAACTCAGAGAGAATATTAGATTCGCTGGTGGTGGTGAAATAATTACCAACATTAAAACACGTTATTAACGTCAACAGCCAAAAAAGATTCACAGAATTATGAATGTGCCTGAAAGTGATGCAGTGGCTTCATTTTCACTTTTTTTTTCTTCTCTCAGCGCCGGATTGCTGATATCTTTTCACGAGCTTAGTTGTCGATCAATTATGATCATTTGCATCAGACTGCCAAAACATGAGCGGGCGTAGCGACGCGGGCGGGCGCACGTGTGATGCGGGAACGGGAATGGCGCTGTTTTTTTTTTTGAGCAACTGGGATGGTGCCCCCCGGGAGTTGGTGCCCTATGCAAACTGCATACTCTGTGTATAGGAAGCGGCGATATTGACACAAATACACCATTAACAACTCTGGGAACGTGGTGAAAAGATTTCAAGTCCATTTTTAGAAAATAACATTTCAAATTGAATCGAATGGGACAAAATAGTTGGTTAAAATAGCTGTAAAATAGACTGAGTTTGATGGTTTGAAACTTCTGATGTTGAGGTGTTGTGGCACATGATTTGAGAGATTTTCAGGATTGTGGATGTCCCTCATCTAGACAGAGAGCAAAAGAGAAGCTACAGTACACAGATAGTAACAAACAAATCCACAAAATGTCACTGAAACTTGAGTGGTTGACCACTTACGTGGGTTACTGATGCTGGTAAATGTCAGACATTCAGCTAAGTCCTTCCAGGTCTCTTGGAAATAATTATTTAGGAGAAGCTGGTCATCTTTCCAGCCTCCTCAGAAGTCCTGGCACCATTACAACTCTTTTGGTTTGAGGGTCATCTGAGCTGCCTGAAAACCAGGTTCATCTTGTACAAGGAAACCCCACGGTAAAACACAAATAGTGAACAATCAGCAAAATGTGGAGCTGTGAGCTGCAAAAGAGAGGAAAACACTCAGGTTTATCAAGTAGGCATCCTCTGGGAGGTTGTATCTCGCCTCCTCTACCTCCTCGATTGGTATGTTTTGGAAGACAGGTAGGTGGCCAGCTTGCCATAAAAACTATTATATATCTTCTGCAAGTTGCAATCCTCCAGGCAATCTGCACACAAAACAGAGCATTCGTTCTGTATGTAAACTGGAAGTGGACAGTCTATTTGTAAATGATCAAAAAACACCAAGAATTCCTGGTATAGCAATTTTGACCTGGGACTGACTCCTCAGCAGCACTGATTTCAGGAGCTCCTTGGCCAGCTCTTCATAGCACATCGCTCATCCTCCTCTCCCTAAATAAGATACTCTGGTCTTCCAGCATGTCTAGCCCCTCGAGTTGGCTCTCCTTCTCCTGCAGATCCAAGATAGAGGCCATTGGTACCTCAGGGGTTGAGGCCATGAGTTTGACCAGTTCAGCAATGATTTTCTTGTCATGTCAACATGGCTTCATTATTCTTAGATGCCTAAAAGAATAAGATGTTGACATTACTTAAATTCCACCAAAATGGCACCTTTATTTGACACAAAGTTCAACTCTGGATTCTGATAGGGAAGGTGCACAGTAAGTACAGGTTTGATGTCTCTAGTGCAGGGGTGACCAATCCTGCTCCTGGAGTGTATCTCCAGTACACCTGACTGGAAATTTCTAGTGATCCTGAAGACCTTGGTTAGCTGGTTCAGGTGTATTTGCTGGAAGGTGGCCCTGCAGGAGCAGAACTGCACACCCCTGCTCTCTGGCCTTCGAGGTCCACTTAGTTCCAGGCTTCAGGATCAAACTCACCTGCCTGTAACTTTCTAGTAATCCTAAATACTTTGATTTGCTTGTTCAGGTGTGTTTGATTAGGGTTGGAGCTAGAGGGCTGCATTGGGATTAGGACCCCTAATGCGGTTTTACCTTTACCTTTGTGGTTAAAAAATATAGTGTGGGTCTCACCATCCTGCTTTTTTATAGAAATAAAAATCATTTAGTTCAGTTGGAAAATGTAAACCATAACCATAAACGAAACCATAGTGGACATTAGTGCACTCATTCAATCCCATAACACACCGCAATAACAAGCACACAACCGATGTACACTCAATGGCTATAGAATACCAATAATGCACTGTGAGGGTTGTGCCGAATTAATTACCACGTCTCGCCAGAAAGCTGCACCTGCAGCTGAATCATCCATTCATCCATTTTCCAAACCACTGTCCAATGTGAGTACAGCATAATATCATACAGGTATACATTTTTTAAAATTGATTATTAAATAGTTTAATGGAGGTTTATACATAGTTTCCATGGCAGAATTCAAGATAAGTTTTTTTCTGGAGCTGCCAGTTTGTGAAGTTTCATATGATTATTAAACAGAAAACACAAACTATTCAAAAGCGACAGTCCTTCTGTCACACTCAGTGTCTGAAATCACTGACTTGTTTTCATTCCTTCAAATGGACTATATTAGTGGACTAATGTAGGGGATAGTGAATGAGGGTATAGGGTGTGATTTTGAACACAGCACAGGTCTTGCAGTCTCTACTAATGAGCTGATGAGTTCAATCAGGTGTGTTAGATGAGGAAGACATGCAAGATGTGCAATTTAATGAATGGGCTCCCAGTACAAGGTTCGTGAACAGTCAAAAAGTGAGATTAGATGCAGGTTGATGCATGTGACTCAGATGGAGCAGTAGAGCATCCTACAATATGAGTTAACCTTAATTAACCTATTGTTAACCTGTACACAAAATGACCAACTTATTAAATAGGTTATATGACAGAGTGATAGCACTGGTTAATCTTTTTACTTTTCTTATCCGCTAAGGAGCTGTGGGTGCACATACACACTGTTAGCGCTCAAACACACTACATTTAACCCATCGTTTACATCCCTAACATTTGTTACAGAACAAACACACACATGCACATAATAAGGGGCCTATACGAAGGCCTTGGGTTTACCCATCACTTTGCCCCATGATGGTCATAAATACAGCATATGAGCGAAAAAGTCACATGTCTGAAAAAGATGAATACATAAAATACATAAAAAGTTATATTAATACATCTACAAATATCACTGGGTCCCACATTCCTGCTACAGCTTCTTCAGTATGTGAATGTTAACAGTAAAATAACATTCTGCAGCATTAATTTGCAGGTAATGGAAGAGTAATTTGTCTGGAAATTCAAAGCTTAAGCAATAATTTGCAACTCATTACTTTCTTCTGTGAACTAGACGTTATGTGATGCATCTCAGCTTATCACAAACATGGAAGCAAAATGCCGTTGGTTTGTTCATGATGCACAAATACAGTATATGAGGCATTGTGCTGCAAGTATAAATTATGCCACTTTACACATGACAGTGTTTAAATTCTAAAATTAAAACACAGTTGCTTGATTATTGTAGGACAAAGGCTAACCTCGCTTGCCCTCTCTGATTATTTTGTTCACAACACTGCACACAAGTAAGACGACAATTTAAAGGGGTCAAATGATGCGATTTCAATTGTTCCTTTCTCTTTGGAGTGTTACAAGCTCTGATTTAATAAAGACGATCTGTAAAAGTTGCAAGACTAAAAGTCTTCAAACTCAGGAACAAAGAGATATCTTTATAAAAGTAGGTTAAGATTTTACCCACGCCTACACTAAAAACGGGCGGTGTTCTAACACGCCCCCACATACCTACGTCACTATCTGGGAAGATTTGCATTACGCCGCTCAAACGTTCACGAAAAGAAAGAAGGCGTAACTTACATTCTTGCTATAGTATTGTTGTTGTTGCCGCCATGTCGTGAACGGCGTCTGTGTGTGTTTCGTGGAAAGCGAAAAATACTGGTTGTAGGCCAAAAGAGGACGATATCGGCTGCGTCATGCCATGGAGCTGATCCGTGGGACTTCTGAGGAAATACTACAACTTTGCCACTGGGATCACGGATCAGCTTTCACCGTGACAAAGGGATCAGCACGGAGTCATCACATGTGGGTGCCGCAAGCACTCCGGATGTTCTTAAAGCGAATCTGCCGGCCGCGCGTTCTCAAGGCCACGCCGCCTCTGCCCTCCATAAGCCCGCCACTTCGTGCTCACTTCTTAGCCCCGGCTACTGCTCAACCTAGCGCAACAGTGTGTTCACGGTGTTTCATTGTGAAGCGAAACTACTTTGTGGGGTCTTCAAAAGAGGACACGAATAGAAATAAGTTGTAAGTGGTATTTTACAACACGTTCCAGAAAACACTTCAACACAAATATTAGATGCGTGCAGCACATTTTAGGAGGGACTGTTTAAGCATACTGGAGAGGAGACTACAATGCGGGCGTTCTGACTCACCAGACTGTACGGTACGAGTTTTATATTTGTCAGTAATTAACAATTGGTCCCTATAGATTCTCTTTGCCACCGTGAAAACTTCTCAGTCCCTCAAAGTGTATATACGGCCGGGAAGCAAGAAAACACACATCAAATTGTATTCTCAATACTTCAACTTTATTCATAGATACAAAGATATTATATAGGCATATGTCGAGGGGAGTTTCAACCCTTTAACCAATGAGGATATATATGACATACATATAGGATGTTGGCCAAAAATATGTGTCATACAAAATGGCCACATGTACAAGAAAATATGGACATATTAGGAATAAACTTCACGAAGGATGCTGAACTATCTCCATAGTACAGCACGAACCCCATTACCTTAGAGTCCTATCTATCATGTCCTCATTTGAACATTTGAACCAAGAAAAGCTAATGCATACACGTGAGCATGCGTACCTCGAATATGAGTAAGAGACATTAAAACATAATACAAGAGAGAGAAATGGATACAGGAGGGAGAGGGGGGAATCAGAGAGAGAGAGAGACAACAGTTGCACTGTACAGGGAGTCAGAGTGAGAGAGGGAGAGGGAGAGAGAAAAGGAGGGTGAAAACATCTGGAACAATACAGGCAGAGAGTGTTTTCTAACAGTTGCCTGTTTTTGTTTAAAATAAACAATGAATACATACACACTCGCTGCAGAGTTCCCTAATCCTAAATTCATATAATTCTCATACATAGATAATAATATGGAACATAATCATTCTTTGATACATTTCAACACATGTGTCTTGAACAGGTTCTACTATAAAGCCTATGAGAGTCGCAAAAAAGAGGTATTCAATGGCACACGATCAATCAAAAGATCTAAATAGAAACAAGAAGAAAGGACAACATACAAAGAATAAAGGCTGTAATAACATCTGGACTCCAATAGGGAATAATGCATTCACTAGCATTTCTGCCCACACACTGGGATACCAAGTCCAAACACATTCGTCTTTTGAGCACTTGATTTATGGCCACTCTCTTGCTTGACTCGTAGTGCAATTCTAGTCTATTCATTAACCTAATCTACAATGAGGTCCATCGCATCATATATGGAATGTAGTACCAACCATGCAGTGCCACGATAACACCCCACACTCCGGCCCTTCTGGCTGTCAGTGGGTCTAGAACCAATCTATTTTGTTCGAGCAGGTCGTCGCAAACATCTGAGCTATCCTTTACAGCTTCTAGAGGTAATTCGCAGGTACGTATTTATAAACTAGAAGTAGATCATACACTGAATAAATTCTGTTGCCACGGCAAATTGAAGATGGGCCCACACCAACCTGGTGGAGGAAATAGATTCAAAAAAACTTTTCGCGCCAGTACCGAGTCCATAATCGAAATTTTGTCCCACGGGGACTGGATTGTTTTCTTGATACGTAAGAACTTTATTCGGTCAGAACAATGTTAATAAAGAATAACACTTTGGTCCCTCAGTAAATTCTCTTTGCCACCTTGAAGAATTCTCAGTTACTTAAAGTGTAGACAGACGCCCGGGAAGTAAGAAAACACACAGTCAAATGTATCCTCAATACTTCAATTTATTCATAGAAATACAGATACTATATAGGCATATGTGCGAGGGGCAGTTTCCTCTTAACCACTGAGGATATGAATAACATACACGTAGGATCTTTGGCAAAGAACATGTGTTTATATAAAATAGCCACATGTACAGAAAAAACATGGACATATTAGGAATAGACATTGGCGAAGGATGCTGAACTCTCGTCATAGTTCATCACGAACTCCTTTACCTTGTAGTCCTAACATTCATGTCCTTATTTGGGACAGAAAAACAAGAGAAGCTAATGTATACATTTAAGCATGCATCCTTCGCATATAAGTAAGCCATATTTAAACATAATATCAAGGAGAGGAGATGGCTACCGAAGGAGGAATTCAGAGAGAAGGCGTGTATTAAAGAATGAGAGAGAGGGAGGGAAAGGAGGCGGTAAGAATACATGTCTGGACTCAACAGAAAGACAGAGAGTGTTTTCTAACAGTTGCCTGCTTTTGTTTAAAATAAACAATGAATACATAAACACTCGCTGCAGAGTTCCTTAATCCTAAATTTATCATTCTCATACATTTCAACCCATGTCCTCTATTTTAACTTCTCCTGCATTCAAAAAAAACAATAATGACAGCATGTAATATTTTTCATCTGGCAATATTGATAAACTTGATCACACTTGCTCAATGGAATTTCACACAACTTCTGTTCTCCTTCAATTCTTTCTACCCAAAATAATGAGTCAGGGATTGAACTCACGATTGTCACTCTTACAAAAACTTGGGGTATTATAAACAGTTATGTACCATTTGGTCTGCACCTCCATTGTCCAGAAGTCTTCAAAGCAGGAACCAAGCCTGCAACACTAATAAAAGAAATGCATTCCCAATCTTGCGGTGGTGGGGCTTTAACAATTACCCGAGGACCCCATACTTTCCCCGGACAGACCGCACTTGCTGGGGCATTTTTTGTAAGGACATTAACAAGAACGCGCTTTTTCCCTTTGGCCTTGCCGTATAGTTAGCAAATCTCCACAACATATTCGTGGCATAGGCATGGGGTGTATCATCATGCCCAAGCCACATTCATTACCTGTACTTATAAAAGTGTAAGTAAACAAGTAAACAAACTTATCAGAATGAACAGGTATATCATTTGTCTCATACCCATAGCCACACAACTATCAGGAATGATGATTTTAGACTCTTGCTTCTCATTCCGCCTCTTCCGCACCTTGACTCCTCTCTCAGCTCCACGAACTCGATCCAACTCCAGATACGATCACAGATCCCCTCCTGTCCCCGGAGCCGCCTTTAGCCTGCTTGCATGGATCCACTGTGGCTGGAAATCAGTCAGCACCCCTGTCCGCGTCACAGCGATGACAGTCGCAGGTCCAAGATATTTGGCTCTCCGAGCTTTGGAGGTTTCAGGCACTTTATCAACACCTTTTGGCCTGGAGCAAAATAATGAGTCGGCTTCTCTGCAGGGAGAGGGAGAGAGAGAGAAACATTACCATTTATGCTATTTAAAGTTTTGACCACTGAATCCACGTAATCCGCGATGATCACCTCCATGTCACCTGTGGAGAGATTACCAGCACGACCCTTAACCCTCGGGGTGGGGAACGGTCTGCCCATTAGTATTTCAAATGGAGACATCTTTGTTGTCGATGAGGGGGACATTCTTATTTCTGCCAATACTGCAGGTAGTACGTCGACCCAATTTCGGCCTGTCTCCATGCATGCTTTCGTAATTCGATCTTTTATCGTTTGATTAAAACGTTCCGCTACAGAACACAACTAGGGATGGTAGGGTATGCTCAGATACCAGTTAATATCTAGCTCTTTAGCTAAAAACTGGGTAACCTTGGAGGTAAACGGTGCACCATTATCGCTTTCTATAACCGTTGATATACCAAAACGAGGTATAATCTCCTTAGCAAGTACCTTCACTACAGTCTGTGCATTTTCTCTTCCACACGGGAAAGCCTCAGGCCATTTGGAGAAACGGTCCACTATCACAAGCAAATATTTGTGATTTCCACAAGGAGGCATGTGTGTAAAGTCTATTTGTAAATGCTGAAATGGCAGTTCCGGGTGTGTAAGAGAATCATGTTTACTAGCTTTATGTCGATTGGTCTTAGCACAGATCAAACAAGCATCTAATAACAACAAAGTATTTTTACTTACATTTGCTATACAATACGATTGATTCAAATTTTGAATCACTTTCTCTTTTGACACATGTGAGACACCATGATAGTGTTTGCATAGCATAACAATGATAGAGGCTGGCAGAGCAAATTATCTCTCAAAATACCTGCTTGATCCGGTTTTGCCTCATTCGCTGCCCAGTGGTTTAGATCACTTTGAGTGGGGTTTGCCTGTAATAGTTTAATATCCAAATCATTAGTCAACACAAAGGACATCATGGGCACCTCTGTGCCTGCTTTGTCAACATGTGGACATGATAGGACATCTCTAGCTGCCCATTTAGCTACTTCGTCTGCAAGTCTATTTCCCCTTGCCTCTTCTGACTCTCCTGATGCATGCCCAGTTACTTTTATCACAGCCAATTTTGACGGTAACTGTGCTGCATGAATCAGTTCAGCCACAACACTGTGGTGGGATATGGGTTTTCCTTCTGAAGTCTTAAAATCCCTTTCTTCCCACAGTTTGGCAAAATCATGTACAATTCCATGTGCATATTTTGAATCGGTGTATATATTGATACACTGATCTTTTGCCAATTGACAAGCTCTTGTTAACGCAATTAATTCTGCCACTTGTGCTGATTTATATGGCAGAGAATAGGCCTCAATGACACAGTCAGGTAATTCAACAATCGAATACCCACACCAGTATTCATTATCATTTGGTTTATAGCATGATCCATCTACATACCAATGTTTCCCCTCCTCCAGGACAGATGCGGACACATCTGGCCTGCAAGCCGTCGAATTATGAATCCTGGCTAGGCAGTCATGATCGCTGTCCTCAAATTCACCCTGCAATAACAACTTATGCAAACATAAGGTTGGGCCATGAACTACGGAAGTTGGTTTCAATGTTAAATTAGCAGTAGCTAATAATATTGCTTCATAGCCAGAACGTCGTTGAGCAGTCATATGCTGTGTAGAAATGTTGTGCATAATAGCTCCTACCTGATGAGAGGTGTGCACTATGAGTGGATGTGACAACACTATACGTTCTGCATCCTGCACCATGATCGCCGCTGCAGCCACTGCGCGCAGACAGGCTGGAAGCCCTCTAGCCACCGAGTCTAAGGTTTTAGACAAATACGCTACTGGGCGATAAATGCCCCCGTGCTCCTGGGCCAAGATTGCGGCGGCTGTTCCCCCACCTTCGTGCACGTACAAATGAAAGTCAGTTGTATATGTCGGTAGGCCAAGGGCAGGTGGCCTTGTCAAGGATGCTTTCAAATGTCTGAATGCGTGTTCCATTTCTGCTGTCCATGCAATATCATCAGAGTCCTGAAAGGTGGCTGCTCTCAAGATTTTGTCATACATGGAACAGTTCGGCACCCACGCTCTGCAATAGTTCACCAAGCCCAGGAAGCTTTGCATTAGCTTCTTCGTGGAGGGCCAATTATACGTAGCAATGGCTTTGATACGATCAGCAGACAGTTTTATTGTACCTTGTGACAATTCATGTCCGAGGTAATCCACCCTCCTCTGAACCCACTGAAGCTTTTCTCTTGATGCCTTGAACCCAGCTTCCGCCAGGATGTTGCAGACGATGCTGGAGGCAGCAGCACACTGGTCCGCAGAGGCAACAGTAACGAGGATGTTGTCCGCGTATTGTAGCAGACAGGTATCAGGAGGGAGTTGAGCATCCGCTAACGTTGCGTGCACTACGGCGGCGAACACAGCCGGAGAATCTCAGGCCCTGAGGAAGTCTAGACCAGCTAAGTTGAGCATGGTCAAAGGTGAAGGCGAACAGCGGCTGCGAGACAGGATCTACAGGAATGGAAAAGAATGCAGAGCATAGATCAATAACTGTGAAATAGGCATGTGAACTAGGAATAGAATTCAGTATTGTGTGCACATCAGGTACAATAGGAGCCAATGGTTTAATTATGTCATTAATCTTTCTAAGATCCTGAGTTAATCGCCAGGAACCATTCGCTTTTCTTATTAGATTGATCGGTGTATTGTAAGGTGAGTGAGTCTTGATCAGAATGCCGTGTGCCAGCAAATTTTCTATAATAGGCCGAATCCCATCGATTTTTTCTTTGGAGAGAGGGTATTGTTTACAATAAACTGGTGTGTGTCTGGTCAGAGTAGCCGCATAAGGGCGGACATCTATGAGGCCCGCATCATCCTTATGCTCCGCCCACAAGCGAGGGTTGACATCCCCTTTTTCCGGTAAGGCTGCAGTTGCAGCCTCAGCCTCAGTGGTCGCACTTCCTGTCTCAACAGTCAGAGAATAGACAGAAGGAAAAATGAGTTGCAGAGAATTATTCTGAAAAGTAATATGAGCACCCAATTTATGCAGAAAATCTCTACCCAAAAGGCAAAATGGAGAATCAGGTATTATCGCAAATGCGTGCATCTTAACCCTTCGCACGGTGAGTTGAAAATATCTAGTGAGCCCCAGCGTGAGTTTTTTTAGGCGACGTTTTTTAAAATGTATCGCCCTATTGTTTCCATGGCGACGCGCATGCTTGTCATGTGACACAACGCCGCCCACAATAGATCTGGTGACACATGATCGCTTTTTATTTCGTTTTCCGGTTTTATTCAAAATATTGCACAAAAACGGCTCACTATATTATGAAATATTGATATTCCGTTGTGAAATATGTGCAATAAATCTTGGTAGTTTAACACTTTTATATTGACGGGTAGTTGATCTATACGGGTGATGGGCGCCGCATGTTAGTTCGCGATGCTCTGAGCTGTGCGGATTTACAACACGCAATCATCTCTCCGACCCGAAACACGTTTTAAAGAGGTCTCCGGTAAATGGGAGAAGCGTCTAGAGTAAACTTTATAGTTACCTACACAGTGTGTATATGATATCAATAAAACATGTCGTCAAATTATAATTGAATTGATTATTATAGCCGCTTCCATAGACATCGGTGTGTATTTTACAAACTATAAATGTATTGTTTTCCTAGTACTTATGTGTATTTAAATGTCTGAACCCTAAAATAAGTATTATATGGTTGAAAACAATGAATATTTGTCATAATATGACAAGTGCTCAGCGCGTCCGATCTGGCTCCGCACCAGCCAAAGCGAAGCGGATTTAAATTCAGCAGTTGATGATGTGACGCACTGAAAGTTCTAATCACACGGTGTGATCGTACGCTTCAGGGACCAGCCAAGTCTGATCACACCGGTGTGATCGGTGAAGAGCCAAAGAGGGTTAAACAAAGAAGGATTGTCTTTAGAAGTTACCGATAAAGTTGGTGTCATTTCACAACGTACAGGGACAGCAGAAATTCCCACTGCTTTTTCCTGCAAGCGTTAGCGAAGTGTCCCGCAATGCCACAATAATAACATACTTTCGACCCTGTTTTGACAACAGTATTAATCAGCATCATCGCTGTAAGTTTCCCTCGGGAGGCTTCAAAAGCCCCCGCGGTGGAAAGCTCACGCAGTCTCCGAGACAAAGCGTCAACAGAAATATCTGTTATATTCGAAGTTGTCAAACGAACCAATTGTGCGATTTCTGTTTGCAAACGTATTGACAAACAAAGGAGAATGTTGATCTAATGGAATGGCAGATTCTTCAGTCCAAGCATGCTTAAATCGATTGAAAAATGCAACAGGATTTTCGCCCGCTTTCTGTTTCGTGTTTGCAGCATGCGACAAATCTTGCTTGGCCGAAGACAATTTCACCAGAAAAGCAGTCAATTGTCTGAAAAATTCTTTTAGCTTTTCCACATCAGCCCAAATCCATGCATCATCTTCATCGTCCTCCGAATCAACTATTTGCAACGTTCGGAAAGATTTTGGTTGTGACAGATCTAATGGTTTATCACTTTTGATAAAGCACCGTGGCGAGATAGCGGCGCATCCCGTTTAGGACTCAAAACATCAATCTCTGCAATCAATTCTTCCTCTGTAATTTCTGGCGGCAGTGTTTTAGTCAAAATGAAGCGATAATCACGCCCAGTCAATTGACTGTACGCGGTTAAACGCTTCAATACAGACACATATTGATGCGGACACCATAAAGGATCTGGCAAATCTTTAGCAATCGCGACAGCATCCGACATTGCCAGCGGGGTTATTTTAAACCCGTCTGGAATCTGCACAAATGGGTATAAATCAGTCGCAATAGGTAGTGATGGGTACAGACGATTAGGGGTTAATTTTCTTGTTCAGGCTTTCCAACAGTATAATACCGAGGCGGAGCCGAGCTGGAGCGTCAACATGGGAATTAGAAAAAAAGTTTTTTATCAGTCGTTTTAACATGATTGGCCCTTAATCCCAAATAAGGTTAATTTTTTTCAACACAGTATAGACTGTTTCATATATCTCGTCCAAGACGGATCACCCCAGCCGCAATGTATAACATAGATTTCAGCTGCCGCATATCTTATCTTTGAACGAGGTCATTCACGAAGGGAAGGGAGGAACGGAAACGGATCTAATTGTACTTTGCCTTCTGAACAACCAGCCAAATTACTCAAATATGGTTCAGTATTAAACCCTTTATTGTTTCTGTACATCCAATTCCTTGGCAACTCGCCAAGAATAGGTTTCGATATCGTCTGCCCCATCGGAGATCAAAGATGTCTCGTCAATTTTATTGCACTTTTCACAATTTATAGAATGGTCAAACAAAACACAAAATAGAGACCGCGTTCTTATATTAACTTTTTGATATTTTTGCCAAAAGAAAGCTTTAAATTCTGTATTATTCATTAAATCACTTAAGAGACCGAGAACCTTCACAGTTCAATTATAATCTTTCACCACTACTCTTTTTTTAAATAGATAGGTTAAACGGAAAGCTTCTCACTCTTTTTCCCACATCTAAAATGTGAGGAAAACGGATTGATGCCAAATATGACACAATCAAATTGTAAACGAGAATAAATTCAATTTCTCTTGCAGACAGGAAGAAAAATAAAAGTTTCTTAACTGTCTTTTTGAGAAATTCCGGAAGGACAAGCCCCCATTTGTTAATAAAAATAACAATTAGTCCCTCGATATCTCTTTGCCACCGTGAAATCTTCTCAGTCCCTTAAAGTGTAGATACGGCCGGGAAGTAAGAAAACACACATTCAAATGTATCCTCAATACTTCAATTTATTCATAAAAATACAGATATTATATAGGCATATGTAGAGGGGAGTTTCAACCCTTTAACCAATAAGGATATAGATGACATACATATAGGATATAGGATCCAAGAATATGTGTTATACAAAATGGCCACATGTACAGGAAAACATGGACATATTAGGAATAAACTTTTAGCGAAGGCTGAGGCACTATTCTTCAGAGTTCCTCACGAACTCCTTTACCCTTGTAGTCATAACATTCATGTCTTTATTGGGGACAGAAAAACAAGAGAAGCTAATGTATACATTTAAGCATGCATACTTGCATATAAGTAAGACATATTTAAAACAAAATATCAAGAGAGAGAGATGGATACAAAAGGGGGATTCAGAGAGAATGCGTTGTATACAGAAGAGTGAGAGAGAGGGAGAAAAAAAGAGGGGTAAGGCATGTCTGGAATCAACAGAAAGACAGAGAGTGTTTTCTAACAGCAAGAGAACGCTTCTTTCTTTGTTTCACCTTATTCTCTTGATGATGAAGTCGAACAACCATAGAATGTTCTTATAAACTTACTAGAGCACATCTCCCACTCCAGTCTCCTGGGAGAGAAGTATGCACTGAATGTCCACAGAGCCAGAACCAGTCTCTTAAAGCTCTGGTTCCACTTCTATTTGGGACATACATACGGCATCATGGATCTCCTCCATAAGAACAGAAGAAACCACATTTTTCTCTTATAGTTTCATTACTCCAACAACAACCATGGTCGTTATGGGAAGTGGATCCCTATTAGCACATTCCTCTATTTTAACTTCTCCTACATTCAAAAGACAATAATGACAGCATGCAATACTTTTCATCTGGCAATATTGATAAACACGATCACACTTGCTCAATGGAATTTCAACCAACTTCTGTTCTCCTTCAATTCTTTCTACACAAAATGAGTCAGGGATTGAACTCACGATTGTCACTCTTACAAACACTTGGGGTATAAACCATATGGATTGATTTTGGTTTTGCAAACTCCATTGTTGCAGAGTGTCTTGAGACAAAGCAGGAACCACGCCTGCAACACTAATAAAAGAAATGCATTACCAATCTTGCGGTGGTGGGGCTTTAACAACTACCCGAGGACCGACCGCACTGTGGGCATTTTTGTACAGACATAACAAGACCCATTTTTCCCCTTCGGCCTTTGCCGTATAGTTAGAAAATCTCCACCACATATATTCGTGGCATAGGCATGGGATGTATCATCATGCCCAAGCCACGTTTAATTACCTGTACTTATAAAAGTGTGCGTACAACTAAACAAACTTATCAGAATGACCAGGAATATCATTTGTCTCATACCCATGGCCACACAAATATCAGGAATGATGATTGTAAACTCTTGCATCTCCTTCCGCCCCTTCCGCACCTCGACACCTCTCTCAGCTCCTCGAACTCGATCCAGCCCCAGATACGATCACAGATCCCCTCCTGTATCCGGAGCCGCCTTTAGCCTGCTTGCATAGATCCACTGTGGCTGGAAATCAGTCAACACCCCTGTCCACGTCACAGCGATGACAGTCGCAGGTCCAAGATACTTTGGCTCTCCGAGCTTTGGAGGTTTCAGGCACTTTATCAACACCTGTTGGCCTGGAGCAAAAGAATGAGTCGGCTTCTCTGCAGGAAGAGGAAGAGAGAGAGAAACATCACAACATTTATGCCATTTAAAGTTTTTGACCAGGGAATCCATGTAATCCGCGATGATCACCTCCGTGTCACCTGTGAAGAGATTACCAGCACGACCCTTAACCCACGGGGTGGGGAACGTTCTGCCCATTAGTATTTCAAATGGAGCCATCTTTGTTGTCGATGAGGGGGACATTCTTATTGCTGCCAATACTGCAGGTAGTACGTCGAACCAATTTCGACCTGTCTCCATGCATGATTTCGTAATTCGATCTTTTATCGTTTTATTCAAACGTTCCGCTACCAAACACGACTGTGGATGATAGGGTATGTTCAGATGCCAATTAATATCTAGCTCTTTAGCTAGCAACTAGGTAACCATGGAGGCAAACGGTGTACCATTATCGCTTTCTATAATCGTTGGTATACCAAAACGAGGTATAATATCCTTAGCAAGTACCTTCACTACAGTTTGTGCATTTTCTCTTCCACACGGGAAGAGGCCATTTGGAGAAACGGTCCACTATAACAAGCAAATATTTGTGATTTCCACAAGGCGGCATGTGTGTAAAGTCTATTTGTAAATGCTGGAATGGCAGTTCCGGGTGTGTAAGAGAATCATGTTTACTAGCTTTATGTCGATTGGTCTTAGCACCGATCAAACAAGCATCCAATAACAACAAGGTATTTTTTCTTACATTTGCTATACAATACGATTGATTAAAATTTTGAATCACTTTCTCTTTTGACACAGGTGAGACACCATGATAGTGTTTGCATAACATAACAATGATAGAGGCTGGCAGAGAAATCCTGCCCTGCTTATCTCTCAAAACACCTGCTTGATCCGGTTTTGCCTCATTCACTGCCCAATGGTTTAGATCACTTTGAGTGGGGTTTACCTGTAATAGTTTAATATCCAAATCAATAGCCAACACAAAGGACATCATGGGCACCTCAGTGCCTGCTTTGTCAACATGTGGACTAGATAGGATATCTCTAGCTGCCCATTTAGCTACTTAGTCTGCAAGTCTATTTCCCCTTGCCTCCTCTGACTCTCCTGATGCATGCCCAGTTACTTTTATAACAGCCAATTTTGACGGTAACTGTGCTACATGAATCAGTTCAGCCACAACACTGAGGTGGGATATGGGTTTTCCTTCTGAAGTCTTAAAATCCCTTTCTTCCCACAGTTTGGCAAAATCATGTACAATTCCATGTGCATATTTTGAATCGGTGTATATATTGATACACTGATCTTTTGCCAATTGACAAGCTCTTGTTAACGCAATTAATTCTGCCACTTGTGCTGATTTATATGGCAGAGAATAGGCCTCAATGACACAGTCAGGTAATTCAACAAACGAATACCCACACCAGTATTCATTATAATTTGGCTTATAGCATGATCCATCTACATAACAATGTTTCCCCTCCTCCAGGACAGATACAGACACATCTGGCCTGCAAGCCGTCAAATTATGAATCCTGGCTAGGCAGTCATGATCGCTGTCCTCAAATTCACCCTGCAATAACAACTTATGCAAACATAAGGTTGGGCCATGAACTACGGAAGTTGGTTTCAATGTTAAATTAGCAGTAGCTAATAATATTGCTTCATAGCCAGAACGTCGTTGAGCAGTCATATGCTGAGTAGAAATGTTATGCATAATAGCTCCTACCTGATGATAGGTGTGCACTATCAGTGGATGTGACAACACTACACGCTCTGCATCCTGCACCATGATCGACGCTGCAGCCACTGCGCGCAGACAGGATGGAAGCCCTCTAGCCACCGAGTCTAAAGTTTTAGACAAATACGCTACTGGGCGATAAATTCCCCCGTGCTCCTGGGCCAGGATTGAGGCGGCTGTTCCCCCACCTTCGTGCACGTACAAATGAAAGTCAGTTGTATATGTCGGTAGGCCAAGGGCAGGTGGCCTTGTCAAGGATGCTTTCAAATGTCTGAATGCGTGTTCCATTTCTGCTGTCCATGCAATGTCATCAGAGTCCTGCAAGGTGGCTGCTCTCAAGATTTTGTCATACATGGAACAGTTCGGCACCCACGCTCTGCAATAGTTCACCAAGCCCAGGAAGCTTTGCATTAGCTTCTTCGTGGAGGGCCGTTTGTACGTAGCCATGGCTTTGATACGATCAGCAGACAGTTTTATTATACCTTGCGACAATTCATGTCCGAGGTAATCCACCCTCCTCTGAACCCACTGAAACTTTTCTCTTGATGCCTTGAACCCAGCTTCCACCAGGATGTTGCAGACGATGCTGGAGGCAGCAGCACACTGGTCCGCAGAGGCACCAGTAACGAGGATGTCGTCCGCGTATTGTAGCAGACAGGTATCAGGAGGGAGTTGAGCATCCGCTAACGTCGCGTGCACTACGGCGGCGAACACAGCCGGAGAATCTCTCAGGCCCTGAGGCAATCTAGACCAGCTAAGTTGAGCATGGTCAAAGGTGAAGGCGAACAGCGGCTGCGAGACAGGATATACAGGAATGGAAAAGAATGCAGAGCATAAATCAATAACTGTGAAATAAGCATGTGAACTAGGAATAGAATTAAGTATTGTGTGCACATCAGGTACAATAGGAGCCAATGGTTTAATTATGTCATTAATCTTTCTAAGATCCTGTGTCAATCGCCAGGAACCATTTGCTTTTCTTATTGGATTGATCAGTGTACTGTAGGGTGAGTAAGTCTTAATCAGAATGCCTTGTGCCAGCAAATTTTCTATAATAGGTCGAATCCCATCAATTTTTTCTTTGGAGAGAGGATATTGTTTACAATAGACTGGTGTGTGTCTGGTCAGAGTAGCCGCATAAGGGCGGACATCTATAAGGCCCGCATCATCCTTATGCTCCACCCACAAGAGAGGGTTGACATCCCCTTTTTCCGGTAAGGCTGCAGTTGCAGCCTCAGCCTCAGTGGTCGCACTTCCTGTCTCAACAGTCAGAGAATAGACAGAAGGAAACATGAGTTGCAGAGAATTATTCTGAAATGTAATATGAGCACCCAATTTATGCAGCAAATCTCTACCCAAAAGGCAAAATGGAGCATCAGGTATTATTGCAAAAGCGTGCATCTTAAACAAAGAAGGATTGTCTTTAGAAGTTACCGGTAAAGTTGGTGTCATTTCACAACGTACAGGGACACCGGAAATTCCCACAGAGTTAATAGTTTTCCCTGTAATAGAGCCCTCGTATGCTTTACCGGACAAAGATGACCGTGAGGCACCAGTGTCCAAAAGGAAAACATACGGTTTACTGTCAATTTTCAATTCAAGAAAAGGTAAGACAGACGATTTATTCGGGTATGTAACAGAAATCATGGAATCTTCATCAAGAAAGGGCTCTAAACTCTGTGGGCATCCCTAACGGGGAGTCCACTTTGTGGGGTAATTCGGTCTTTCTGTTTGTTGCCTTTGTGGCAAAGCATTAGCCTGTGGCCTGAAGCCAGCAGACCCACCTCTTTTCTGCTTTTTATCCCACTGCTTTTTCCTACAAGCGTTAGCGAAGTGTCCCGCAATGCCACAATAATAACAGACTTTCGACCCTGCTGCCTGATTTGAACGTGCTTTGACAACAGTATTAAGCTGCATCATTGCTGTAGGTTTCCCTCGGGAGGCCTCAAAAGCCCCCGCGGTGGAAAGCTCACGCAGTCTCCGAGACAAAGCGTCAACAGAAATATCTGTTATATTCGAATTTGTCAAAGAAACCAATTGTGCAATTTCTTTTTGCATGTTATTCAAAAACGTATTGACAAACAAAGGAGAATGTTGATCTAATGGAATGGCAGATTCTTCAGTCCAAGCATGCTTAAATCGATTGAAAAATGCAACAGGATTTTCGCCCGCTTTCTGTTTCGTGTTTGCAGCATGCGACAAATCTTGCTTAGCCGAAGACAATTTCACCAGAAAAGCAGTCAATTGTCTGAAAAATTCTTTTAGCTTTTCCACATCAGCCCAAACCCATGCCTCATCCTCATCATCCGAATCAACTATTTGCAACGTTCGGAAAGATTTTGATTGTGACAGATCTAATGATTTATCTCCTTTTGATAAAGCACCGTGGCGAGATGGCGGCGCATCCCGTTTAGGACTCAAAACATCAATCTCTGCAATCAACTCTTCCTCTGTAATTTCTGGCGGCAGTGTTTTAGTCAAAATGAAGCAATAATCACGCCCAGTCAATTGACTGTACGCAGTTAAACGCTTCAATACAGACACATATTGATGCGGACACCGTAAAGGATCTGGCAAATCTTTAGCAATCGCGACAGCATCAGACATTGCCAGCGGGGTTATTTTAAACCCGTCTGGAATCTGCACAAATGGGTATAAATCAGTTGCACTAGGTAGTTGCGGGTACAGACGATTAGGAGTTAATTTTTCTTGTTCAGGCTTTGTAACAGTATCATACCGAGGCGGAGCCGAGCTGGGAGAGTCAACATGGGACATTAGAAAAAAAGATTTTTTATCAGTCGTTTTAACCTGATCTGGCCCTTTATCCCAATAAGGTTTAATTTTTTTTTTCCACACAGTATATGATTGTTTCATATAATCATCGTCCCAAGACGGATCACCCCAGCCGTCCTGTACCATCGATTTGGCTGCCTTCATATCTTTATCTTTGAACGAGCCATCACGAGGAAACGGATCTAATTGTACTTTGCCTTCTGACCAACCAGCCAAATTACTCAAATACGGATCAGTATTAAAACCTTTATTATTTCTGAACATCCAATCCCTTGGCAACTCGCCAAGAATAGGTTTGGAGATCTCCTGCCCCATCGGAGATCAAAGATGTCTCGTCAATTTTAGTGCACTTTTCACAATTTATAGAATGGCCAAACAAAACACAAAATAGAGACCGCGGTCTTATATTAACTTTTTGATATTTTGGCCAAAAGAAAGCTTTCAATTCTGTGTTATTCATGAAATCACTTAAGACACCGAGAACCCTTCACGTCAAGAGTGAGCAATTATAATCTTTCACCATTAATCCATTTACTTAGAAATAGATAGGCTAAACCGAAAACTTCCCACTCTTCTTCCCACATCCAAAATGTGAGGAAAACAGATTGATGCCAAATATAACACAATCAAATTGCAAACGAGAATAAATTAAATTTATCTTACAGACAGGAAGAAAAATAAAACAGTTTCTTACCTGTCTTTTTAAGAAATTCCCGGAAGGACGAGCCCCCATTTGTCAGTAATTAACAATCGGTCCCTATAGATTCTCTTTGCCACCTGGAAAATTCTCAGTCCCTCAAAGTGTATAACGGCCGGGAAGCAAAAAAACACGTTCAGGTACAATGTAACCTAGTTCCTCTTCAGGAACGAGACGCTGCGTCTACAAACGCTAGGGGAACGCCTTCCGCGATCCACGCTCTGAATCGTATGTGAAATCAGTCCAATAGCTGAACGGACGTCACGGCGGATGACGTCATGACCAGGAAGCTATAAAAGCACGTGCGGCGAGACCAGCGTCAGCTTCTAGGAATGAAGCAAGAGCCGGCAGGGACGTCGGAAGTATGGCACCAAGACGCAGCGTCTGGTCACTAGAGACACTAGGGTTACATCCAGAACTGATTAGTTCCTTTCAGGAACTCGAGCTGCGTCGAAAAACACTAAGGGAACGAGAATGCCCACGCCGCCAGACTTACAAGTCTCTGCCTAGTGTGGAAGCCTGCACAGCTAAGGCGAGAGAACAGAAGAGCTAGGAGTGGCTTGCATGTCTAGACCGTAGAACCTAACAAAGGAAAGGGGCTTGGACCACCCCGCAGCGTTGCAGATGTCCTGCATAGACACGCCTGCTAGAAGGCCTTGGAGGCCGCCATACTTCGGGTCGAGTGGGCCTTGACTCCCAGTGGTGAGGGGAGATCAGAGGACTCATACCCGCTGGAGATGGCATCCACTATACACCGACTGATGGTCTGCTTAGTTGCTGGAAGACCTCTCTTAGGAGGACCATAGCACACAAGCAACTGGTCCACCATCCTAAACAGGGCAGCTCTGTGGACGTATGCATCCAGTGCGCGCACTGGACACACACAGTTAAGCTTCTGTTGGTCTGGTTCCCCGAAGGGAGGAGGATTGAAGGCCTGAAGTACAATGGGCTGTGGTGTTGATGAGGGGACTTTTGGGACATACCCCACATGAGGGTACAGAAAAGCTTTGGCCAGATCGGGCGCAAAGTCAAGATAGGAAGGGGCCACAGATAGGGCCTGTAAATCCCCAACTCTCTTAAGAGAAGATATATCGCCAGAAGAAAGGTAGTCTTTGTCGTGAGGTGGCGATCAGAAATCTCTTTGATAGGTTTGAATGGAGGCCTACAGAGAGCTTCTAGCACCACTGCTAGGTCCCATGTAGGGACACGAGTTCGTAACGGAGGCCTCAGCCTCAGCGCACCGCGGAGGAAACGTGTAACCAGGGGGTGCCTCCCCACTGAAAAGCACCGAGAGGGGCGTGGTAGGCTGCTATAGCCGCCACATAGACCTTCGGGGTGGAGTGGGTTAACCCCGCGGAGAAACAGGCCTGCAAGAACTCCAGCACTATACCAACCGGGCAGTTAACTGGGTCGAGCTGGCGGTGTCTACAACAGGAAGTGAAAAGTTTCCACTTCAGGGCGTTCAGTTTCCTCGTTGAGGGAGCTCTGGTTTGGAGGATGGTCTCAACAACCTCAGTCGAGAGACCGGAAGCTACTAGCTGTGCCCCCTCAGGGGCCACACCAACAACTTCCACAGCTCCGTGCGGGGCTGGAAGATCATACCCTCCGCCTGTGAGAAGAGATCTCTCCTGACGGGAATCTCCCATGGAGAGCCGTCGAGAAGAGAAATCAGGTCCGAGAACCTATCGGCATGGACAGAAAAAAAAAAAACGGGGCTACTAACAGTAGACGGACTCCATCCCGGCGCACTCTCTCCAGAACTCCTGGGAGCAGAGCGATCGGGGGAAAAGCGTACAGCAGAAGCCTCGGCCGAGTCTGTACCATCGCATCCAGCTCCAGTGGTGCTGGATGAGTCAGAGAGAACCAAATGGGACAGTGCGATGTCTCTTGAGTCGCAAACAGGTCCACATGAGCCTGGCCAAAAACTCTCCATATCTACTTCACCACCTCGGGGTGAAGCATCCATTACCCGGGCCTCGGCCCCTGCCTCGACAGGATGTCTGCTACCACATTGAGACGCCCAGGAATGTGCATCGCTCTCAGCAAGAGGAGCCACTCCTGGGACCACACAAGGATCTGGTTTGCCAACTTGTACAAGCGGCGCGAACACAGACCTCCCTGGTGGTTTATATAAGAGACCACCGCTGTGTTGCCGGTACGCACCAACACATGGTGATCTCTTAGGTCCGGGAGAAAGTGTTCAATGACTGAAAAACGGCCCGCATAACAGACAATTGATTATGCACGGCAGATGGCGGACCAAAAAACCTCCCCACAGACCGCGGGCAGGGTGGCCACTCATGACTGCACCCCAACTGGTGAGGGATGCATCTGTCGCTAGCATACGCGGCAACAAGGAGCTCCAAGCACTGGGCCCTGAGAGAAGAACCAAGGTTACTCCACATGTCTAAGGTATGTAGGCATCGCCGCATGACCTTGAGCATACGGATCGGGTTTCCCCTCATGGATAACCCCTTGGTCTTGAGCCACCACTGCAGGGGTCTCATGTAGAGCAGGCCAAGAGTAATCACGTTGGACGCAGACCCAGCAGTCTTTGAAACTGCTCGACAGTGAGTGACTGGCCTTCTTTCACTCTCTTGACTGTAGTGAGGATCGACTCGATCCGAGCAGGAGACAAACGTGCCTGCATCGTGGTCGAATCCCACACCACGCCCAGATAGGTGGTCCTCTGTACTGGAGAAAGCACACTTGTCTTGGCGTTTCGTCTTACCCACTCCTCTCATGTGAGCGAGAACAACATCGCGATGTTGAAACCGCTATCGATCGGAAGGAGATAAAATCACCAATCGTCGAGGTAGTGAGTAGCGGATTCCCTGGCAGTCGAACGGAGCCAGAGCAGCATCACACACTCGTGAAAGCGGGTGTGAGAGGCAAGGCCGAATGGAAGAACCCGATATTGGTAAGCTTTGCCCCTGAAAGTGAACCTCAGGAACTTCCTGTGACTGGGAAGTATGGAGACATGGAAATAAGCATATTTTAGATCTATTGTGACAAACCAGTCCTCGGACCTGATCTGGGACACGACTAGCTTGAGAGTAAACATCCTGAACTTCAGTCGCATGACTAAGCGGTTCAATAGGCGCAGATCTAAAATAATATGCAACCCCCCATCCTTCTTCGGAACAATGAAGTAACGGCCGTAGAACACGGAGTCTATCTCGTGCGGAGGGACCACCTCGATGGCCTCCTTTCTCAAGAGATTGTTTACTTCTTGTTCCATTACCAGAGCCTGCTCGGGACCCACTAGAGTGGGGATGACACCGTTGAAATGAGGCAGACGAGAACCGAACTGGATTCCGTAGCATCTTTCTACAGTACGCAGGACCCATTGAGATACATATGGCAGTAACTTCCACGCTGCTAAATAATCTACTAAGGAAATCAGTCTCTCGAGACTGATTTCTGGTGTGCCCAGAACGGCTAGTTCGGTGCCTTGAAGCGTCTGCACGCTGACAGGGGACAACCGAACTAGCTGCTCTGGGGACCTCAGCAGAGGCCGCGAGCCTCTCAGTGCTACTACGTTGCCAGGCGGTAACTGAAAGAAACGCTCGCTGGAGACCGCTGCGCCCTGGAACACCGGCAGGGTTGGCAGAACGATCTCCCGAGGGCACTGGGGGGAGATGGGCACCGTGTAATGCGGTGTGAACCTCTCTGCCCCAGAAGGGCCTGCCCTCGCTAGTCCTATACTGAAACAGTCAGGACCGTTTGGTCGAGGACCTCTTAGCCTGAAAGACGGTCCGCAGATCCAGCTTAGGCTTCGAGGCCCCCAACCCATAGCGCTGCTTCTGCCTCCGGTCCTGACGCGGGGGAACATGGGCGGCAACACTCTGTTTTTGCGTGTCCTTATGTGAGGAGCTGGTACGCGGTGGGGACTGCTGCCGCCCAGCAGCCCCCAGAGCTGAAATATGGCGAGGGAGGAACCGCTGAAACGCCATCGCTTGTTTACGGGCCTCCTGGAACCTGTCGACGATCGAGTTGACGGCGTCGCCGAATAGGCCAGAAGGCGCAAGCGGGGCGTCAAGGAGGAAGACCCGGTCTTTCTCTTTCATATTAGACAGGGTCAACCACAAATGCCTCTCTGCTGCCACCATAGCCATGGACCGCCCAATGGCGCGGGCAGTCTCTTTGGTGGCACGGAGAGAGAGATCAGCGGTTCTCCTTAACTCTGCGATATTATCAGAGCTAAGCTCCTCGCCCTCATCCAGCTATTTCAGCAGGTCGGCCTGGTACGCCTGTAACACAGACATTGTGTGCAGACACGCACCGGCCTGACCCGCTGCCGCGTACCCCTTGCCCACCAGCACTGATGTTGTACGCAGCGGATTGGAGGGCAGTGCCGGAGCCTTTAAAGACGATACCATGCCTGGGGACAGATAGATAGCTAGCGTCTGTTCAACACGGGGCATCGCCTTATAGCCACGCTCAGACAGCCCTGCCACATTCCCATAATAATCTGAGGCAGGGACGAATAGGCGGGCTGAAAACGGCTTGGCCCACAACCTCGACACCTCGGTGTGAAGGTCGAGGAAAAATGGCAGGCTCCGGCATGGAGGTAGAGGCCTCGCGGGCAGGAAGCGTTCATCCAACTTGCTTCGCTGCAGCTCGGCCTGCTTCTCGGCGGGCCAATCGATTTTTAATTTGGCCACGGAGCGAGTAAGCACATCACCACTAGCTCCTCATACTGGGGCGATTGAGGGGGCGAAACCTCTTCGACGTCCTCCACGTCAACCTCCTCCTTGGAAGACAGGAGGAGCGTCGAGCCGTAACCCCGGGATTAAGTAGCCGCAGAACAGGCTTCTGAACCCAGAGAACGGGCACTGGATTTGGTGGGTGAGGAAGGAGATAGGGACTCGCCCGTCTCCATTCCCTCAGCCAGATCCAACTGCGAACCCCACGAATGCAGCCGCCGCTCCGACTCGACGGAAGCGGGGCCAGCACCGCAAGGAACGCTGGCGAAGGCTCCCTCCTCAAAGAGAGCCCTCCGGGAGCGAAGCGTACGCAGTGGGAGGCTCTCGCAATGCGGGCAGCCGGCCCCCTCAAGAGCCGACTATGCGTGCTTCGCTCCCAAGCAAACCACGCACAGGCTGTGTGTATCCCCACGCGTGATATAACGTGGGCAGGGAGGAACACACAACCTAAAACGTGGCTTGCTCTCGCCCTTGAAATGCTTAGTCTTAGCGTGAGCCTTAGACATAGCTGCTCATTAGACTTTTCTCACAATAGACAGACAACAATAAATATGACTGACCACTCAGATGCGCTTCGCTGAATGACGAAAAAGCTGACGCTGGCTCTGCTGCACGTGCTTTTATAGCTTCCTGGTCTGACGTCACCCGCCCGTGACATTCCGTTCAGCTATTGGACTGATTTCACATACGATTCAGAGCGTGGATCGCGGAAGGCGTTCCCCTAGCGTTTGTCGACGCAGCTCGAGTTCTGGAGCGGACCACACCAGCAAAGGTATTCTCAAGACTTCAACTTTATTCATAGATACAATGAGATTATAAAGGCATATGTCGAGGGGAGTTTCAACCCGTTAACCAAGGACGGATGATAGAGACATAACTATAGGATGTTGGGCCAAGAATATGTGGTATATAAATGGCTAATGAGACATGAAAATAGGGAAAATAGATAAACTTGGTGAAGGATGCTGAACTATCTTCATAGTTCATCACGAACCCCTTTACCTTGGAGTCCTAGCTATCGTGTCCTGATTTGAACATTTGAACCAAGAAAAGCTAATGCATAAATGTGCGCATGCGTACCTCGAATATGAGTAATAGATATTAAAACATAATACAAGAGAGGGAGAGAGATCAGATGGAGGAGGGGGATTCAGAGAGAAAACAGTGATGTACAGGGAGGGCGAGTGAGAGAGGGAGAGAAGAAAAAGGAGGGTGAAAACATCTGGAACCAATACAGACAGAGAATGTTTTCTCACAATATTAAGAGTTTTTATCTTTAAAGCAAGTTTTTTGGGCAGTGTAGAGTAGGCGTGTTGTTTCTCCGATCACAAATGCAGAAATGATTTTATGTTTACACGGCGCGATGCAACGCAAGC
>JADLZN010011872.1:0-272160 GCA_018155175.1 Sinocyclocheilus anophthalmus
AAGGAGACACAAGAATGCATACATTACCACTATTGAAACATTAACATACAAGTAAAGCTTTTAAATGCATGTCGTTTCTTTAAACATTTCTTCATAATATTTTATATATCTTTGGGATTTTTTGTTATTTATATAACTAAGAGATTTCAGAAGTGATATTAATTCAGTTTTAAAATGGGGATAGGATGGAATATTATTTTGGTGTGTGTGGTGTGTGTCTGTCCACAGCGATCAGAATGATGTCATTATTATCGGTGGCGGAGGGAGGGACCGCAGTGCTCCTCCTCAGCGGCGAACCGCCTCCCCTCCTCTCCTCTCCTCTCCTCTCCTCTCCTCTCCTCTCCTCCGCCGGTCAACAACATTCCCATTACAGCGGGCGGGTCTTCTGTGAGTCGAGCCTCGTCTCTTAGCAATAATCGCGTGAAATTTCTCCACATTGCGCCTAAAACTTTGACACGAGATCGACAGGGAATTTGAACCCCGCGAGGAAATAAGGTATTTATGTTTCTATTTGCATACATGACATCTTATTTGACATGTCGGACTTTAGGAATGTTGGTAGAAAAGAAGTTTGCTAATGCGGTGTGGGGAAAGTAACGTTAGGTGGTGGCTGTTAGTTCTTAAACGAGCTCGTCGATGGTTTTAATGGTTCGCGTTATGCGGGAATTATGTCAGATTTATAGTTTAAACCGACCAGGCAGTGTGACAACAGTGAGAATTCACATTCACAGTTCTGTAGTGAGTTATAGAGGTATTAAAAATGATACAAAACACGTTTGCGAATCATAAAGCTCCGCGCGAGTTTTGGTTATTCTTCGATACACTGCGAACTAATGAATTGTTTGCTCGCTGTTCGACGTGTCGTTTCTAGTCGTGAGTACATCAGTTTCCTTCAGTCACACAAGGGCGTTGCAGTCGACAGCGCTTCAGTTGTGTGCAAAACTTTTCCCCTAAACCCAGCCGAGCGACTAACTAACCTGTTGTTCCACCGAGGAGTCTGTCAAGATGACAGGCTTGTCTGATAGCACTGCCTTCTCAAAATGTGCCTTTGGCCAAAGGCTGTGTTCTGTGGCAACCAACTGCTTGGATGAGACTTAAGAAAGGCCTGATCTTTAATCCTTGAGCTGTTGTAGGCCATTTTACGCTCATTCAGATAGCCTTGAGCGACATTTCATACACATATTTCAGTATTTTATATGATATAAGGGAAAACTGTTGTCTGCGTCGGAATTGACAGTGTTCCCATGGTTCTGGAAAACCTAGAAATGTCAGGGAAAGTCAAAAGTTACATTTTCCAGGCATGGGAGATTTCTCATGGAAATGAATACAATTGTAAACGACTATGGAAATGTCTAATAGTCAATCATTTTTCCTAGTTACGCTCAGTATTTCTTTGACTGTAAAAGGCTTTTGCTTCTCTTCTGATTGAGATCTCTATATAATGATTTTAATAATCCTTAATAATCAAGTCCATCACAACTGGAATATTCATGGAAAACTATTCTTTGATCAGATAGAGAGGGTTATAATCTCACTTTATGAATAATAAGATATTGATAATTGTTAACATGGGAATGAACTCTTGTTTCAACATCAGGACGTTTTTGTTCGAAGTTGTATGGTTTAATATTTTTAGATTCTGTACTGGTCATCATTTTTACTATTTATTTAAATTTTTCAAATATTTGTAAAATATTAAATGTTTTTTGTAACGCATAAAGTCCAGTTTGCGTACCCAGAAGCAACTCCATTAACACCATTTTAATATGGGTTACTTGGGAAATTCAATAGATGTTTTGAAAAGCGTTTTTTTATTTATTAATAAAACCTGGGGTTTACATTTCCTGAAGAGACTTTTAGGTTTTGTTTCATACAAGAATCTCACATTGTTTTTTTATTTTTTAAACTTAAGTTGCTAACAAGTTGCAATATGAAATGACTGTCCGAGTCAAGCATGTAAACCCCCATCCTTGTGTTATAGTCTTTAATTAACTTGTTAGCAACTTAAAAAATAAATTGGACTGCTTCAAAATTGATGTTTATGGTTTAACTTTTTGTAATTAATGTTGTAGGACAAAAAGGTCAAAATCTTATCAACACCTTAAATTAGAAATAAAATGAGAAATGCTATTCAAAAACCAAGAACACATGGCTCAAAAATGGCTAATTCTTCTTATCCAGGTTTTATGACTACAAACTAAGCTGAACAAGTCTTTTAGAAAAATGTAGTTTAAAATACTTTTAGACATGTAGGACAGATATGTACGACATAATGTCTGCCACAAGTAGAATTAAAAGGCTATTAACAATAGGGATGCACCGAAATGAAAATTCTTGCCCGAAGCCAAACAAAATTAATCACTGAGCCAAAGGCCGAACACTGACTTAAAATCAATTAAGAAACAACAATTTAAAAATATTTACTTAACACTAAACATTTTTTAACATTCTAGCAGACATTATACAAACAAAGCACAATTTAACTTAAAATTAATAATAATAATAACTTGAATCAGGCATGTATTTTTTACTGTACAAATAAAGGCAGCCTTGCTGAGCAGAAGAGAATTCTTTTAAAACATTAGAAGATATTACAGATCCCAATTTGAACACTATATGTGAATATTATAATAAATGTATTAATAGTAGGGATGTAACGATTAACCACGAGCCGGTTGAAAATCGGTTGAGATGCTAAACAAATCGCGGTTCAATTAGGGGTAGGAGTTTATATGAATGTATGTCTGAGGGGAACTTACTATCTTTCGATGGTATTTTTTATTTTCCTCTTGCCTCTGTATAATGCATATTAAAGTTCATCAGTGCAGCGCTGCTTTGTTTACAGCGAAAACCAAGGAAAGGCTTTTTTTGAGTACCACATTTAAATGACTGGATTGAAGGATTCAAAAACGCCTGGAGAACTGGGGTAAAACAAATGGCTCCTGAGTGAAAACTGTGCAATCCAGTGTCCCAAAAAGACTTGTATATATGTATTACAGTTCCTTTTTCAAGACTGAGGCATTAGATTCTTTCGTTCATGAGTTTTCAGATTTTTTCTAAATAAAAAGCAGTAAAATGTCTTTCCTTTTTTAATTTTTTGTCTATTTACATTCTATTTACTAACTCACCACACACAATAATGTACAATAACTGTAATTTCCTGAAAGACAATAATTTTCTGAAAAAAATGACACCTTGCACTTGAAGATACCACATTTTGTTATAATTTTATACTCCAAAAACCAAAATGAGTGAAAATGGCCTATTTTAGCTTTAGGTTCTAAAGGGTTAAGCGCCACCTGCTGGCAGAGAGGGAATCTGCGTCTCATTCAGCTCGTCTGCTGTTTCATGCAGATATTTTGATGTATAGTTTCACAAAACTGAAGTCAAACCATTGTTTTTGCTTCAAATTTCGAAATTATACAATTTAATTGAGATTAAAAACTGCTCATGTTGCATGTATGAAGCATCTTTGTTTGGATCATGATTAAAATGCAGTGGTTGCTTCCCATTTTAAACGGAAAGAGCACAGACAAAGCCTTATTTAGTTTATATGAAGAGATTTATTTTATTATTATTATTTGTTATTTATTTCGGGGCTCTTTAAAAAAAGTATCGAATTGTGAGGTTGATGGTGAATCGTTACTCCCTAATTAATAGAGCTCGTCATGTGTTCGGTACATATTTCGGCCCCTTTAGATTATCAGCAGAACATGAAGAGATTTTTTATATTTATTTTTTTTCATTTCGGACGAATTAATTTCGGTGTCGAATATTCGGTGATTCCCTAATTAACAAGCTTGATTGGGAAAGGACAAGGACGGAGCGCTGCCTAAATTCCAAACCTTATTAACTGTGGGTGGTCAAGTGGTGTCAGCGTTGAAACTAGTGCTGGGCGGGATATACCGTTTCATACCGAATACCGGTGTTTATTTTGTTATGATATGAATTTTTTAAATACCGCAATACCGGTGTATGTCGCTTAAACAATGTTCGGAACGCGACACTGTTTGAAAGGGGTCCCTTTTCACTGTTGCACGGTGGTGAGGGAACAGCTGTATGTGTTACTAAGTGTGAAAAAAGTTCAGAAACTGAAGCTGTAGAAACTAATAGAACATGATGACACAGAACTCATCCACAATATCCACATTGACCGCCACAAATATCCACCGCCCCTGCCATCAGCTCCCGCATCTCACACACACACAAGCACTAGAGTGAGCCCTTTCAGACCTTTTTAGCGGCTTTTTCCCATAGAATATTTATACTGACAAACCTAGCGACTTTTTTTGGATAAACCTTAGCTATGGTGCAGTTGGAAGATTTCACCAGTGCGTCCTGCGAACGAGAGGTCTGAATTTCCCGGAGAAGTGTCACCTCTCTCGGCGTCCGTTCTGTGCAGTGAGCGGCAGAGAAGAAGAGCATTCAGTTGGCCGCACAGCAGCCGACTCATCAATAAATGAGTACAAAACACAGTTTCCTAGCACCTGTCGCTTACTGAATTTTTGGAATTATAAATATGAGAGTAGTTCGTCTGTTAATATCACATGCACTTTTTAGTTAGTTGTTGTTTTTAGTTTGTTACTCAGACGCAGGCAGTGCGCTGCATGAGACAAAAAAGTAATATAGCCAAAACAACCGCATAGCCGCTCTTTAGTGTAGATGCATTGTTTATCAGACGGTGGGGCTTGATGCGATTATAAATGAGAGTGACTCCTGGTTAACATGTATTAAAATGGGTTGTGTTTAGTCACTGTTTAGTGTGGTATTTTTGACAATATTCACTCATCATGACATTAAAATAGGGCATTCTAAGTCAATATACTGCAGTATTTCCTCTCAATCAGGAGAAAAAGAGGGTTAAACACCCGGTCATGCATGGAAAAAAAATACCGTCATGTACCGTGAAACCAGTATAATTTTGAAAAATACCGTGATATACATTTTTGGTCATACCGCCCAGCACTACGTTGAACCGTTATATCAGGGTTCCTCAAATCTTGCCCTGAAGGACCAATGCGCTGCAGAGTTTAGCTCAAACCCTGATCAAACTCACCTACCTGTGATTTTCTAGTGATCCTGAAGACACTGATTAGCATGTTCAGGTGTGTTTGATTAGGGTTAGAGCTAAACTCTGCAGGAAAGTGGATCTCGTGGGCCAGATTTGCGGATCCCTGATGCACTTATATAATGCTATTATAATACGAGATATAGACTAATCTCATATATATATATATTAGATATATATGTATCAGCCATCCCCCCCAGGGGTTTGAGACCCCTGGACTAAATGACTGAGATTTATATATGCAATAAAAATCACAAGTTTGATGATAAAACTCTTGTTGCTGTTTTATGCAAAACGTCAAAACTTTGAAAAAGCCTGCTCATGTAATAGTTTAGAGTCATGGCATAAATATATTGTGTCCATGGTGCATTAACAACACTTGGGGTCTGACCCCAGACTGAGATAAATGAGCTAATATGGATTGTAGGTTTGCTGAAAATGCCTCATTGACTGCTTTCAGACCAGCTCCGCATTACAAACTGCTCCCAGAATCCTCAGCCTGCTTCCTGTTGCATTAAGCTTCTGGCTGCCTTTGTCAACCTGCCATCTGGTGAACTTTGCCACACTTTTCATATATTTTCCTGGAGCAGAAATGCGTTTTCAGGTCCACAACCCCTAAGGCACATACACCATTTTATTTTTGAGTGACCATGTGGCGTCTTCGAGTCACAGGACACACTGTCAAAACTTTCTGAGATAAGACACTAGTTAGTCCAAATTCCACAGCAGCCCCAAACTGAATCAAAATATAGTTGAATTACATGAGAAAACCTGGCAGTGAATTGGGAGAGCGGTTCTCCTACACACTGATGGATACAAGGAAGGCAAACCAAGACAAACGTTATCACTGTTTACCTAAACCAGATCTCTTCAGTTTATTATCTTCAGCATTGATGAGGTGTTCATGAGGTCGTTGTGTTACTCGCAGCGTCATATATAGGCCATCTGTCCCTCATGCCATAAAAACATGATTTCATTCATTGTAGGTTTGGTGGTTTTATGCCATTTTTAATGTAAAGTTCTGTTGTTAAAGGGATAGTTCACCCAAATGAAATTCTGTCATTAATTACTCACTCTCATGTCGTTCCAAATCCGTAAGACCTTTGTTCATCTTCGGAACACAAATTAAGATATTTTTGATGAAATCCGAGAGCTTTCTGATCCTGCATAGACAGCAATGCAACTGACACATTCAAAGCCCAGAAAAATAGTAAAGATATTGTTAAAATATTTCATGTGACATCAGTGGTTCAACCGTAATTTTATGAAGCTACGAGAATACTGCAATTAACTATGCAGGGCCAGAAAGCTCTTGGATTTCATCAAAAATACCTTAATTTGTGTTGAAGAGATGAACGAAGGACTTATGGGCTCGGAACGACATGAGGGTGAAAAATGAATGACAGAAATTTCATTTTTTGGGTGAACTATCCCTATAAATGCAAGTTGTGACAGATTTTGTTAATTTAACTCATCATTTTACGTCACCAAGAGTCAAACTGTCATTCTTACAGTTCAACTTAAACTATAAAATGTTTCTAAAGTTGTCAGCCAACTGGCAAGTACAGTACTTTAGTTTTATCCATTCACACATTAGTTTTGGACTTTGATCAGTAAGCTCCTACAAACAGTTTTTGGAGACATTTCAAGTGTTGGAGTTTGCATTTGAGGACTGTGCTCTGGTTGTGTAACCTTATAACCTTAGACCATGGGGAGTATTTGTCTGTTAACTGCAATAATATATTATATTGCAAGTTACTATGTAGTTTGAATGGAAAAAAACAGATGTGTTTGGGATTAGTTGGACAGTCCTCTCATCCTCAACTAGCAACTTGTTCTAGTTTTGTTACTAAAAATGATGTTCGTTTAGAAGAACTTTGGGACTTGTCCAGATTTGTCACAGGAAGCATATTTAAGCCAGCGCTGTTCACATTTGAGTTTCTCTCTTATTCTGCAAAGAACTTAGTCTTTAACAATGGTTCAAGGTGTTTAAAGCTCCTTCAGTGTGCTTTTGTAACCTGATTTACCTGTATTTGTGTACTTATCTTTTGTCAATAATTGTAAAGGCATTTTTCAGATGACTCATTTGAGTGTTTTGAACACATGAATCACTACAGTAGTTAAAGGCCTATTTACCGGAAGATGGAAAACAGCAGGGAATTCCATGCGTTTCAGACCCTGCTACGTAAGCGATATGATGTTTAAAAGGAAGTCTTCCTAATCATTTGCATATTTTTTTAATTCTCTTTTGTTCAAATAAAAGTGCGCCCGGATCATTAATGAAGCTTAGTTTCTCTTTTGAAATCTCAGAAATGGCTTTGAAAAGGGAATTCTCAGATCAAACAGGTCACACACTTTTTTTAAGCAGTGTTGTGTAACATTTAAAAAAACTAAACCCTCCTGTTAGAAAGAGAAAGGTTAGTTATGAAAGTTAGTATTATTAGTGGTGTTTGGTTGTCAAAGTTACCATGTTAACTTCTTGTGATAATTAATTGATTTAACATGTACAGAATTATTATAATTTATATATTCTATATATATTATATATACTTTATACTCTGTTATTATAGAGTTCTAATCATTCTATATTCCTATATATATTTTTTTTTTTAATATTAGTGCTGTCAATTATTAATCCCAATTAAGTTTTGTTTACATAATATGTGAACTGTGTATATTTTTTATTCTGTACCTAGAACAAACCTGCATGTATGTTACGAAAATATATTTGTTTATATATTAAATCTATTATATATAAGAATATGAATTATAAATGTATACGAAATATTTTCAAAATTTGCATATCTTTATTATGTATTTAATATTACTAAGAAATATACACATACACAGCCTATCTATTTACCAAAACTTTTATTTTGCATGCGGTTTAATCATTTGACAGCATTAATAAAAAACTAATATATATATATATTGTGGGTGCGTGATAATTATTATTATTATTAATATTATTATAATTATAATATTGCTTTTCTCAATAAATATCTCCAAAATTGTTCTGTATAGTATCGCATTAGAGCAACAAATTCATATAATTAATCAATTTCTTTTCTCCAGTCATTTCTAAAGTCTTCCCTGTGCTCTCTCTCTCTTTTAGTAGAAACTAAACCCCTGTGTTTCCTGTGGGTGGATGAAGCTTTGTGTGAGAGAGGCCATACTAAAAATAAAGTTCTTTCTGCTCCTTGGAAGCACAATCTGATGGAGGCCTGTTGATAAGTGGTCATGTTAACATAAGCCCAGACAGTGGAGAAGAGTGTGAGATTACTAAGGAAGGATAGATAAGCGTTGGGCTGCTTGGAAGAAAATACACAGCTGTGCTTTCCTACTGGCACACATTCATCATGGATGCGGGACAAATCTCCCTCATCGCCCATATAAAGACCCAAGCACGACCTCTCTCACTTCTTCCCCAGAATTATCACACTACCACTAGCTCCTATAAGCAAGCGAGTTAGTGTAGAAATTGATGTTGGCGATCAAATGCATGACAGATTAATGCGATAATACATGCTCCTCAGAGATCTCACTAAGTTGATTATGAGTAAATGCTTTCCTCTTCCGCCAAACTGACAACTTGCAGTTTATAGTGCGAATTGATTTGAACTGTGAATGCATCCAAAATGAACACTCGCCAAATGGCAGATGTGACTAAAATTGGGTTTGCTGAATAAGTGTAAGAATGTTGTATGCGATTAAAATAAAAGATGATTGTTTGAAAGATGTTGACAGGTTTGGTTGGGCTCAGAAGCCTTTGTGTGTATTTTAATGTGTGTTTTGTAGAGCATGAGGATCGTGTCCGCAGGGTGAGTTTGGTATCAGGTTTATGTTAAACAGATGTTCATATAATGTTTACTTACACACGTTTTCCTCATCTGCTTTTTATTCAGCAGCGTTCATGTGCCTTCAGGTCTGTTTTCTGTTATGGTGCACAACATATGGCTAAATGATAAAGAAAACATTGAGCTACAATTTAAAAACAGAGCAACACAAGTTGTTGCATTGGAAGACCAATCAAGAACTGTTGTAGTTTTGTGTTGAATTTATGAAGAATTTCCTGGCCACCTTATAAATAATGAAAGTTAATCCATGAAGCTGTTCCTAGGAAAACACCATTAACGTATCCTAAAAGTGATTCAAATATACTCTGATACATAAAGGGGAAAAAAAATATTTTGAAGTGACTACATTTCTTGATCTTCTTTCATGGGAGTGAGGACTGATGCATGAACGAATCATTTAGGCCAGTTTTGTGAACTGTTTCTTGGAAAAGATCCAAATCAAAAGAACAGTTTGGTTGCAGTCAGTCTTTTTGGACTGGAACCCAACTTGTTTATATTTTACATTGAACTCTTATTTTCCAAAGATAAAAATAAAAGAGTCTTTTTATGACATGGAGTCATTTGTTGTTATAGCGAATCTTATTTTTTCCTCCCAGGTATGGCGGCTATCAGGAAAAAGCTGGTGATCGTAGGAGATGGAGCGTGTGGGAAGACCTGTCTCCTGATAGTGTTCAGCAAAGACCAGTTTCCAGAAGTCTATGTGCCTACTGTGTTCGAGAACTACATTGCAGACATCGAAGTCGACAGCAAACAGGTTGGTATTGATTCTTGGCCACCTCCAAACCCCCACAGCCTGTTTTTGTACAGCTCTTAACAATATTTCCAGTCCTTGATGTTTAGGTTGCTTTTGAAAATGATTGTGAAACCCAAGCTGAGATCTGTCAGCAAACCAGAACATGTCGGAGGGTTATTTTCCTTAGTCAGTCTTGTTCATTCTGCAACCAGCGAAGAATCTGTGAACGTTGTTGTTATTTTAGTGTGATGACCGTATATCCTCTATAGATACATTATCCAGATGTTTATTCAAACAATCAAGCTAGCAAGTGTAAAATTATAGTCATTGTTTTGGTACAGTGTTGTTATTGTGAACTAAAACTATTAAAAACTATTTTCCGTAATTGAAATAAAATAAGTAGAAATGGAAAAACCATACAACTGATAAATAACAAACATGGGTAACATGAGTATGTTGCCATTTGTGACTACTGCAATCAAATATGTTTACAAGTTGGACGAATTGAACTAAGAAACAGAAAAAAATGGAAAAAATAAACAAACAAACCAAAAAAAAGCACATAACAAAATTACTAATTAAAAAGTCATTGTTTTGGAACAGTGTTGTCATTATGAACTGAAACTATTAAAAACTATCAAATCAAATTAATAAACAGTATCTAAATAGTAAATAAATACTTCAATAGTATATAAATAATAACAAAATAAAAATCATTAGCCCATAGTTCTGATGTTTTTCAGTTCTGACCACTCCGAAATCTAAAGGGGACTCGGCAAAACAGGAAATGGCTGTTTTCTCTGGTTTCCTGACTGGACTGGAAGATATCCCGCCCCCTGTCGCTGTGACTCGCCAACCCTATATAGCATGATTAAACCGACCACTTCATTTCCTGTGATGGAAGAGGGTTTTTTTGGGAAGGTGGGCTCATTCTGTGTTTCCAGCACAGGAAATGTTAAAGTTAAGGAGCAGGATGGCATCTCTTTCAAACCCCCTCGCTCTCTCAGTAGTGTTTCGCTGCTTAGTTTGTCAAAATATAGAAGCTTCCCAGTGGCGATGGAGCATAAATCTTGCCGTCCTTTGGGGAAAAAAATACATTTGTCTTCATAATCTTTCTCCAAAATGTGGTCGGCAACCGATATGACCGATATTTGGCTGATGCAACGCATGTACACGCTTTGAAAAACTATGAGCCATCCAAAGCTTTATGGGCTTGTTTATTCTGCACCTGAACAGATTATTATGCTGTAGAGCTTCAGATCAGTGCACACAGATGGAAAAAATAGTCTGGTCTCTGAGTGAATTGAGGAAAGGTTGTGTAATGATGTGGCATCAGGCTCAACGCTATGAAGCCTCATTGCTGAGCTTCAGTCCTACAGGAGAGCAGAAGGGATGGAGTTTGATTCCCTCTAATCAGTCGTTCAACTAATTCAATTCATTAGGCTTGTTGTGATTGGATAAGCCAAGCCTTGCTGTGGCTCTGTACAGATATGTGAGGGAAGAGACATATGCAAAGGATTGATACTTCTAAGTTCATTTGTGTTTTCCTTAAGGATCTACAGTATATCTGAGACCATATCACTGCTGGTTGATAAAGTTTTTTTTTAGATTATCAGAATGAATCTGACATTGAAAACAGATCAAGGTTTTCTATGACAGGTTAAAAGTACTTTTTATTTTAAAAAAGCAAAATAAAAAAGCACTTTTTATTTTACTTTACATTATTTATAAAGCTTTTGACATGACACGTTCCCCCCTCTGACCTGTAATTTTATTGTAACAAAAAAAAAAGCAGGAAAATAAAAAGTAAAAATTCATTTCATACATACAATGACTTAAAAATTACAATGTTTTAAGAGTTTTTTTTTTAAAGTGTAGTGTTTTTTGTATTTGTATTATTTATCATATATTATTAATATTTGACATATAAATTTTTGAAAGTTTAAGTTTTGTGTTAAAATCTTATTGATATTTGAAATTAAATATTTAAAAAAAAAAAATGAATAGTGTTTGATAAATATTTATTCTTAAAGTTGGTTTTAAAGGTCATTTTAATATTTGAAACTTGTGCTATGCTTTATTTTATTTATTTAAATATACTTGAATTTTCTTTAAATAATATTTTTTTTTCAATTGCTAAAAAATAAAAAACCCTGCTAGAATCGCCAGTTTTGCCATGTGGACAGAAAAACTATAAAACAGTAAATTCTATCAGACTCCTGTAGAACCTCAGGACTCTTTGTCAGTCTTTAGAAACATCATACCATTTTAATACAGAATATAGAGATATACATACTAATATATCTATATATATATATATATATATATATCTATATCTATATATCTATACAAATAACCAAAAGACTACATACATACACACACACACACACACACGGTAAAATAAGTATTGAACACGTCACCATTTTTCTCCGTAAATATATTTCTAAAAGTGCTGTTGACAAGAAATGTTCACCAGATGTCGGTAAAAACCCAAGTAATCCATACATACAAATAAAACAAATAAGTTCAGAAATTAAGTAATGTGTAATAAAATGGAATGACACAGAGAAAAAGTATTGAACACATGAAGAAAAGGCATGGAAAGCCAAGACACCAACTGAAATCTATCAGTAATTAGAAAGCAACCCTGCCCCTAGTCAGTGGAAATTAATATTAGCTGGTTCAGTCCCAACTGATGGCCTATAAAAAGGTGTCTCATGACCAACGTGTCACACAAGAAACATTTCATGATGGGTAAAAGCAAAGAGCTTTCTCAAGACATTCGCAACCTTATCGTTGCAAAACATACTGATGCCATTGGTTACAGAAGCATTTCTATACTTCTGAATGTTCCAGTGAGCACTGTTGGGGCCATAATCCGGAAGTGGAAAGAACATCATGTCACCATAAACCAGCCACGACCAGGTGTTCCTCACAAGATTTCTGACAGAGGAGTGAAATAAATTATCAGAAGAGTTGTCTGAGTTGTTGATTCCAAACACACAGCCAAGGAAACGCTCAATTGGTTTCAGAGAAAGAAAGTAAAGCTGCTAGAATGGCCCAGGCAATCACCTGACTTGAATCCAATAGAAAATCTATGGAAAGAACTACAGATCAGAGTTCATAGAAGAGGCCCATGGAACCTTCAAGATTTGAAGACTCTGTGGAAGAATGGGCCAAAATCACACCTAAGCAATGCATGTGACTAGTTTCTCCATGCAGGAGAACATCATTTCACCATAAACCGGCCACGACCAGGTGCTCCTCACAAGATTTCTGACAGAGAAGTGAAAAAAATGATCAGAAGAGTTGTCCAAGAGCCAAGGATCACTTGTGGAGATCACTTGAAGCTGTCATTACCAACAAAGGCTTTTGTACGAAGTATTAAATACATTTCAGTAAGCGTGTTCAATACTTTTTCCCTGGGTCATTCCATTTTGGATTACTTGGGTTGTTACAGACATCTGGTCAAAATTTCATGTCAACAGCACCTTTATAAATATATTTACTGAGAGAAATGGTGACGTGTTCAATACTTATTTTCCCCGCTTTGTTGTAATATATATAATATCTATATATATATATATATATAATCTAAATAATTATTTTTATTGTTTAATTTTAAATATTATTTAAAATTATATTATTTTTATTACATTATTTTATTATGTAAAATTTTTTGAATGTCAGACATTTTGTTAATTAGCTGTAGCATACAAATTGTACATGTACATCTCCATCTAGCCATCTTAAGCTAGAACATTTCCTATTATGAATGTGTAATGCTTATTTTGCCTCATTTCTTGGGTTGTACATTGTCTATTGAGACCATGTTTATCTCGTACTAAAATATATATTAAGTGCACTTCTGCTTTTGTGTAACTTGTTTGATTGCAAATTAGTCATCATGTGAAGTCCAGCATGCTGTACAGATCATAAAAGGCTTTTACTCATTCGGTCCAATTGTGATCCACAGGTGGAGCTGGCACTGTGGGACACAGCAGGACAGGAAGACTACGATCGTCTGAGGCCTCTGTCTTATCCAGACACAGATGTCATCCTCATGTGTTTCTCCATTGACAGTCCCGACAGTTTAGGTAATTCGATTTGCTGAAAACCCAGAAATCTTGTTCATATCTTTTAGTTTGGCTCATTCTAATTTAGGTCAAGGCCTTTCTTGCTGGAAGAAAGGATTCACTGAGTCATCACTGTATGCAGGACGTTCCTGTGTTTTGTCTAAGAGCCGAGGCGCATCATGATAACTCTTGTGTCCATGACATCACTGTCCTTTATCTCCACCAGCTTCCCGAAGGAACATCCTGGTTCTCTTCTCTGTTACAATAAGTGTCGGGAAGCTTAAACAAATTTGACTCCTGCTAGCATTGTATAAAAGTTATCGCAGACAGTTCTGAGATTATTTGTCAGAATTCAGCCGCATGATTCAGCAGAGTTCATAAGATCAGTATTACATAAAAATATCAGTCTTATAATTCATCCAGCAGTGAAATGAGTGTTGGAATGGAACCACCATTATTCTTCCGAGACTCTAAACATGAATTACTTCTGAATAATAGGATTGGATTTGTTGGGACAAATCGCTTATTTCACTCGTACTTTATTTGGGTCACATTCACATTCCAAAACAACGTTCTATAAGACCATATATAAGTATTATTTAACCTTTTCATGTTTTTGTGAACCATATTTTTATTTCTCCATATTTTTTTCTTCATACAGTACCTACAGTTTGGAAGTTTGGAAACACTTTCTTTTTATATGTATATACATTTAAAAAAAAAAAAAAAAAAATTCTCTTATATATATAGTTTTTATACAATTTATTTTATATACTACATATATTAATTATAATATATTTATAAAAAATTAATAAATAAATGTTTTCCTTTTTCTAAATAAATAAATATCATATATATATTATATATTTTGAATGTATTTAGAATTTTTGGAATCCCTTTTCTTATATTACATTATGATTTTTTTTAATACTAATTGTACATTTACTAATCTTAGTATACTTAATACTATGTGCCTTTTCTATAATACATATGTGCATGTATATTTTATATTATGATTAATTAAAATATTTTCATGTATATTTACAAGTTTGGAAACACCCATCTTATTTCTTTTTATTAGTATTTATGTATATCTTTAATATATTATTTATTAACTCTGTGTATAGCCTTTCAGATGTGTTTTTTTCTTCATTTGAATGAAATCAATCTTAAACGTGTGTGTGTGATCTCTCAGAGAACATTCCAGAAAAGTGGACGCCTGAGGTGAAGCACTTCTGCCCCAACGTTCCCATAATCCTGGTGGGCAATAAGAAGGATCTGCGGAACGATGAACACACACGGAGAGAGCTGACTAAGATGAAGCAGGTGTGTTCCCGGGGCCGGCCGCACCTCCCATTAAAAAGCTCTTAGCAGCCAGAATTACTGCCGCTCTAGAAGCCCTGATCGTTATCATTTGTCAAACTCATCGCACAATCAGTCCAACCTCTAATAACCAATGACTGATGCCCCCATATGATGCGCCAGCGATTAGTGTTCGGTAATCTATGCAGACGGCCTCTGTTAAATCGATCCATTTAGTGAGCAGAATTAACATCGTATGTCATAAGTCGGACAGATAGTGCTGCACAATTCTGACGTCCATCATTCAGTAACAGTAATTCGGTTTTAAATCTTATTGCATGTAATGATTCAGTTCCAACTCCTCTGTTTTGCAGGAGCCAGTTAAACCGGAGGAGGGCAGGGACATGGCCAACCGCATCAGCGCCTTTGGCTACCTGGAGTGCTCCGCTAAATCTAAGGAGGGCGTGAGGGAAGTATTCGAAATGGCCACCAGGGCGGCGCTGCAAGTCCGCAAGAGGAAGAAGAGGAGCGGGTGCTTGCTGTTGTGAGCGAACTTTCCAGAATGATCTCCATAATGACCAGGAAATACCAAACTCCACAAAAAAAAAAAAATAGTTTTTGACCAAACAACATAAATACACTGGACTGTATGTCACATTTCATGCAAACCAACAGGCGGGAAATGGAGGAATGTGAATAAAATATGCATTAAATGGACAGAGGCTGAGCAGAAAGGCAGGTTAGATCAGTATATGATATGTCTTGATTTAGTTTTCCTTATGGCACAATGTTTTTCCAGAATACACACTTTTTTTTTTTTCTTCTTCTTCTTCAGTTTGTACTGTACGGATGATGTCGGTCATAACGGTATTGTTTTTTTTTTGCACATTTGTCAATCGCCTATTATAGCTAAGTTTGGTTTTCATATTATTGTAATCGAAATTAATATAACCATGTAGAAATATCTTAATAGCACAGAATTTGGTAATAAAATCAGTGCCTTCATCACCATACCCTCCACAATTTGAATGTACTCCGGTAAAGTGCTAGTTTTGAGCTTCTCTGTGACTTTACACCCTTTTCTAGTAGTGAGAAACCATGTGTTTAAATGTATTTAAAAATCTCCAGTAATATTGAGTATGTTTATATCTTTCATTCCCCAAATAAATAGTAAGTGCATGCACTTCGAAGGCTCAGTCAGATCTAAAGCCAACTGCCAATTAGGAATGTGACGTATTTGATTTGTATTATCCTATTTGTTCTCCACACATGCATAAATGTCACATAATCTGACTGTATTGTCCTCACGTTAGCCGGTTGAGTATTGTTAATGCAAACTTTACATTTTTTAAGTTGTAATCACTTACTAGGTTTCTAGCACCGCAAAACGTCAAATAAATACACAGATGATTGCTAGCAAATGTGTATTAGTTAGAAGAGGCCTTGAGTGCCTTTTCTTTTCCCACACAATTGTGTGCCTTTTAGTTAGTGGTCTTTAATGCGTTTGGTTTGAGATGAATGTTTATGTGCATGCACACGTTTTGTCGAAATCAGTGTTGTAATGTTTCATGCCAGTAAATCATGAAGTGTTCAGGCCAGCCGGGTTTTGAGAATAACCGTAGCTAATTATACAGTGTTGTGCTTCTAGAAAAAGATCTGTGGCTTTTATTCGCTGGTGTAGAACCCATATAGTGATGTCACTTCCACTGCGGTCCCCTGCTGGTGCCATGAGATGCCAGACATGAGGTAAATTAGCAACGCTACATAAATCCGCCCCCGTGTTTCCTGTTTGTGTTGAGTGCTGAATTCATTAGCATGGTGTGGCTTGGTTTCCCTCGTCTGCTAATGTAAAATAAGAGGGTGAAAAGCACAAAAAATGGTCAAGGTGTCCTGGGTCATATTTCAACCCATAAATAAAAAAATTAAAAAAATAAAATCTTCCTTGTTTAGGTCCATCAGAAGCACACAGAACATGAAACTAACCATCTGTATAATTCTTGAACACCTGGAACACTATGGCAATGATTTATTTTTTAAGTTATTATTAAAACAGACTATAATGCACTGACTTTGCACAAGGAATATCCCATTAGACCAAGTACAAACTACACACTACCTGCTAATAAAAGAGGAAGATGTTCTTTAGTTTTTTTCTTTTTCAATGTACTGATTGGTGAAATTCTCTATGCAGATGTGAGAACAGACCCATGACCGTTGTGAAGTCGTCGTCTGCATGAGCAAATTACTACAGCGACCAGTCTTAGCATACAGAGCTCCTCTTTGGACTCTGAGATCAATCTGCTGTGTGTTCATATGGTCTCTTCCTTTTTTTTCTGGAAGTATTAAATATGATTTATTAATCCAGATTTGTATGAGCACTCATAGTAACAATGCTTTGTACACGGGCCTAGTATGAATGAAGTGAAACCCACCTATGTTAATAATAAACTATTTTTTCGAAACAAAACAATGTTGCACTTTCTTTTTCCTTTTGTGTGAAATTAAACGTTCATGTTCTTTTACAAATGCCGGACCATTTACTGTTGAAAAAAATTATGATTGTCTTCGTCACTCCCTACAGGGGAGCTCTTTTCCAAAGTGCTGACCTTCCGCTAGTCAAGCCATTGCATCGTTCTCATACAATATTCGAATCATAAACACCATAACATAACAAAATACCAAAAACACTATGTAGAAGTTTATCTACAACAAAAAAGGCTAAAATGATTCAAACTGGCACATTTGCATGGGCAATTTTTTAATGACGACGACAGTATTGTATTTTATATCTATTTTAGCTATAGCTCATTTTAAAACTTAAAAAATACCCTTTAATTGCTAGTAACAGTTTTAATTAATTCTCCAGTAAAGCTTGAAATAAGTAAATCTGCATTTGTCAATGATAAAGACAAATAAACGCCTATATTAATTTAAGAAATATGACAACTTAATAAAAATTGTTGTCGGTCAAACGATTAATTATCGCTCCAAAGAAACATTTTTCTTAACACAATATATCTGTATGATACGTGCATATTAATTAATGTATAATAAATAACCCACACATGCATGTATATAGTTTATGAAAAATGGTTATGTTTATTATTAATATATTTATATATAATTATCAAATATAATATATAATATTTTCAATATATATACTGTATGTGTGTATTTATATATACATAATAAATATACACAATACACATGCATATATAATGTAAACAAAACACTTATTTTGGATGCGATTAATCGGTTGACAGCACTAATAAAAATACAGTGTTGACTAGTTAAAGCGATAATGCGAGTGTGATCTTTAATCTACATCAGGTTGCACAAGTGCTACAATCTCTCCAGTTTTAACTCAGTAGTGAATAAATGGACTGTTTTGCTGAATTACCAATTGAATCATTCATCTGCATTGTTTTACTGGCAGAAATCAATTAAATGAGTTTGTCAATACTGCTTTACCGATAAAAATAAAACAAATTCCCATTTGCTCTGAATGTAAGCTGATGGTCTCATTTGATTGTTGGAAATCTGGTCCTCACTGCTCAGATCCCCACTCCGGATGCATATGCTGCTGTAGTGGGCTCTCGTCTATATCTAGACACAAACGCGCAATGAGTCATACGAGCACATAATATAGCTACACTTCAGGTCTGAAAGTGTTACATAGGGCTGCGTACCATCAGAGCTGATTTTTAAAGACGCCAGCCGGTTGACCACATCCTCCTCTCCTTCTGCATCCTTGTAGTCGAAGCCAGTGTAGCCATGCTCGAGCTCACAGTACCGGATAAACCTACACAAACAAATACACATTAATGAATCATTGTGACATTTTGTAACCATTTCCTGAAATGGAACAGAACTGTTCCACTTTCAAATCCACAAACAAACAATCGAGTATCAATCAGAACCCAAATCTGGTGTGTAGTGCTTCTAAATATAACTGGAAGAAAAACAGGGAGATTTTTCTCTTGGGCATGTGGCCAGTGTAAAGCGAGGTCATTGTTTTGCATAAGAAATGCTAATATGGCATGTTATAAAAGACGTTGGCAGCCAATCAGGTGGTTTGTAAGTTCAAAATGTTTTTTTAAGTGTTGGTTTTGTAAGTTCAAAATGGTTTGTAAGTGGCCTTCGGGCGTTAAGACTATTTGCCATTGGGTTGGTGGCAGATTAAGCTTTAGAGGAACATACATTACCTCTGCCAAGTAGGATCCTTGCTTAGGATGACTGGGTTTCCCACCACAATGAGTAAGGCTTTGGCTCTGGTCATGGCCACATTAAACCTCTGTGGGCAACAGAAAGGGCTTTACTACAGGATGGCTTTATTTCTCTAATCTAAGTCCAAACAGATGGTCAGAAACATGTGTTTGACATCTACTGCTCTGATTATGAGCTCCTGTGATAAACTATTCAACTTTTATTCTTGTAGCTAAAACAACTGCTATTCGATTCCACAAATGCCAACCAGTAGCGCTTGTTCAGACTACATAAACTTGTGATCAAACGTTTGGGGTCGGTGTGATTATTTTTAAGAAATTTATACTATTATTCAGCAAGGATGGATTAAATTGATCAAAAGTGACAGTAATATTATTTCTGTTCATCAAAGAATCCTGACAAAATGTATCACGGTTTCTACAAAAAATATTGAGCAGCACAACTGTTTTCAACATTGATAATACTAATAACTAAGAATGTTTTCTTGTGAGCAGGAAATCATCATATTATGATTTCTGAAAGATCATGTGACGCTGAAGACTTGGGTCAAATTTTGACAAATTCAGCTTTGTTTCACAGGAATGAATAACATTTTAAAATATATTAAAATAGAAAACATCTATTTTAAATTGTAATGATATTTCACAATATGACTTTACTGAAGTTTTGATCGAGATAAATACAGAGCCTTAGACAGCACTTCCAAAATCTTCCCCAACAGTAGGTATATACCCTATACTTAGATTTACACTGCATTACAAAATGGCAATAATATTCATAACCAACTGATCCAAAAAATGACCTACAGACCTTCTCATGTCAGAGAGAGCCAATGTTGAAGTCTTTGGTCCATCTTGACATAGTTGAACGCTACTCACTTATACGGACAGTAGAGACGATGGGACGTTTTCTCCTCTTGCCCCTGAAATCTCTTCCCACTGACCCCCACCTACAAGAACCAAATTAGACCAACAGCAAAATGAACATACAATTGATCTCAGAGAGGGAGAAAAAAATTATCCAAAATAATAATGCCTCAAAATCACCAGCCCACCTTGATGATCTTCCTTTCCACTTGGTCAAATCGCTCCACAGTGTAAGAGCTTTTCCGAATTGTTATTTCCACCTAAAATGAATAAACAATATTTTTAAAGGTGTCATATGATGCGATTTAAATTTTCTCCTTTCTCTTTGGAGTGTTACAAAGAGTGTAAAGTTGCCAAGACTAAAGTCTCAAATCCAAAGCGATTTTCTTAATAAAAGTTCAGAGTCAGCCACGCCTACCTAAAATGCCTCGTTCTAACACGCTCCCACATATCTACATCACGATGTGGGTTGATTTGCATAACGCCGCCCAAATGTTGTTCACGCAAAGAAAGAAGGCGTTATTTTTTTTTTTCTCGCTGTAGTATTGTTGTTGTCGCTGCCATGTCGTGAAGGCGCTGTGTGTTTCGTGTGAAAGCGAAACTACTTTGTTGGTCTTCCAAAAGATACGATATCTTTTACTGATGCGTTTCCGCGCCTGTGAGCTGACCTCCTCTAAGAGTTTCGGCATGCTGGGACGTCCGTGATCCGTGCTGGGCAGTGCTAGATGAGACTAATACTTGATCTGCAACTTCGGCTCGCCGAGCTGTATCACCGTATCGGGGCTTATCCACCTGTGGACTAAGCGAGTCCAGCCTCGGGGTTTCTTCTCTCCATCCTCTCGTGGTTGCCTGCCTGTCTTGGCATCAACAGTACCTCGGCTAAGGGACATAACATGTCCGTCACTACGACGCTTTGGACTTCGGTGGCGTTATACCTCGCCAATCTACAACCGCAGCCTGGATAGCTGGGCTTCCCTAATCAGAGCACACTCGCGTTTTTCAGACCTCTCCGAGTGAGTCTTTGTAAAATCTGACGCTCTTTCAGAATACGGCGTTGCGAGAGGAGAACATAATTGTCCTGTAATGGTGGAATAATAATGTTTTTTTGAAGTCCTTAACTTAAACCGCATAAACGACTTTCATCTTTGACAACACCACCTAGCACATTATAATGCTCTTTTTAGCAGCATCATATGACCCTTTTAAAGAGTATAAAGGGGTATTTATTTCTAATATTTTTTGCATAAAATAGCTATAAAAAGTGTTTAATCAAATGTTAAGCAAATAGGACTTAAAATTATACATTTTATCCATTACTCATTATAAGTTAATTTTAGAACACAAAGTAAAAACATCCATTCTCAGTCTTACCTGTTTCCTGTAAGGAGTGATAATGCCCCTGGAATGTCCTTGGGTGCTTGGCGTTTGGGTCTCGGCTCAAGGGTCCCCTCTCTCTCATCGCGCCCTCTGGGCGCCGCCGGTCCCCAAGAGTCAGCTGTCTGCTCGGGCAGGCTATGTCCCTCCCGCCGCATATCGCGCTCCGCACCGCCGGGTTACCCCTGCCCCGTCCGTGGCCGTCCTGTCCCCGCCTGGACACCACTGCCCGCCCACCGTGTTCAGGGGCCAGTACCCACACCACTCCAAAGAAACCACAGGACATGCCATCGGTCAATCATGAACAGAACAACACCGTAAAGTGCTTCAGTCTGTCTTTCAATGGGACACTGGCACCTTCCACACATACTCGGACACACATATAATGCACGAAAACCTAGATAACTCAACTACACTCTGCTGAAAAATAGGTCTTTATTGCATCCTATTGCCATGAAAAACAACCATGGAACCTTTCAAGGTTCCTAAAAATGGAAAAAGATTCTTTAGATTTAAAAATGGTTCTTTTAAGAACTGTTCACTGAAAAATGAAACCATTATTTTTAAGAATGTAGAAACAAGATCACACTGATTTACATACTTCACAGTGTGTTCAGTATATTTTGGTTTAAACATCCAGTTATCTACAAAAGCAGCACATGTTTTTGCTTCTTACATCTCTGTCAAACAAAAATGTTTTTGTGTTGTGGTCTGGTACCTTCTTAGGGACATGCTCCCAGTGACAGAAGGCCTCCCGCTCCATCTGGTTTGCAAACACCTGCAGTTCATTCTCATAGAAGAGCTCGTTGGGGATCGTGAGGATGGCGGGATGAGATCTGGGATGGAGCGAGACGAACTTGACAATAAGTGATCCGTCATCACTTTTGACATTAAAAATGGATGAGAGATAAGATTAGAACCTGTAGTTGCGCAGCAGTTTGGTGACGAAGCGGGTGTCAAATCCAGAATGACCATCCTGGCTCTTCTGATAGAGAGCGTTCTGTTTCATCAGCCTCTCCAGGAGGGACTGACCTGTTTCATATTAAATGGTATTAAAAATATAATTTTAGGACTGAACTACAGGCGAGTTTAAGAAGAAGAAATAAATGCAAAATATAATGGAAGTCATGAAACATCTTTGAGTACCCAGTCCATGTAGTTGTGCCAGTGGAGATCTCAGAACGGGGCCCAACTGCTTCGGGTCTCCGGCCAAAACCAGCTGGCCCTTCTCAGGGTCGAGCAAACCTTGGGTAGAGAGAGAAAGCACAGTGTAGAGATGAACAATCTGTTCTTCTAATTCAAGTTCTCAATCTCCTCTCCCAACCTTTCCTCATTTACCCGCGATCCCGATGATACACTCAGGCTCCATGGCTTGTCCGGCCTCATCTATGAAGATGTGTGTGAAGTGTCCCATACCAACACCTCCTGTCACGAGTCTGAAGAACACACAAATAGATATACATTTTTAGCCAGCAGAGACAAACATCCCAGCTAGCACAAAGTAAATTGAGAGAATATGACAGGACTATTATGGTACTGCACACAACCAGAATGGACAGAGTTTCAGGTGTTATATTAGTGTTACAAATGCTGTACCTTCCTGCAGTGACCAGAGTAACAACAATGACACTGTAGTCCATCAGAGCTTGTCTAGATGGGAGCAGGAAGCTGTCCTGAGCCTCATTCCAGTTACTAGTTCTCTGGTAGGAATCCGATCCTACGCAACTTTACATTTACATTTCCATTTAGTCATTTCTCATACTTAACGCCTGTATCCAAAGCGACCTACAATTGGGGGATACATAAAGCGATTCTTCTTAAAAGAGGCAAACAGACACAAGAAGTGGTTATAATACCAAGTTTTAGGTATAGTTCAAATAAGTACAAGCTAGAAAGAGAAGGAATAAATAAAGAGAGATTTTTTTTTTTTTTTTTTTTTTTTTTTATGATGAAGTCAAGGAGCTTCGAAAGAGATGAGTTTTCAGCTGTCGCTTGGAAATTGTCAGGGATTCAGCATTCCGGATAGGGGTGGGCAGATCGTTCCAGCAGCCAGGAGTGGTGAACAAGAATGTTCTGGAAAGTGAATTTGAGCCTCTCTGTGATAGTACCACGAGGCATCGCTCACCAGCGGATCTCAGACTTCTGAAGGGGAAGTAAATTCGTAGTAGTGAGTGGAAGTAGGCGTGTGCTGAGCCTGTGGCTGGTGCCTATCTACTTCTGCAAGCTCGCGACATCGTGGGCTCTAATGTAATCGTTGAATTCGGGGCCGCAATTGGTAGCCAGTGCAGGGAGATAAAGAGAGGTGTAACGTGTTTTTTTTTGGGCTCGTTGAAGACCAGTCGTACCGTTGCATTTTGAATCATTTGTAGAGGTTTGATTGTTCTTGATGGAAGTCCAGCCAGAAGAGCGTTGCAGTAGTCCAGTCTAGAAATGACAAGGGCGTGGACAAGAAGTTGTGCAGCATGTTCCGGTAGAAAGGGCCTGATCTTTCTGATGTTGTGCAATGCAAACCCTGCAAGATCGAGCGTGCACTCATCAGGCCCATGGGCGCGCGCGGCCCCGGCGGCATGTGTCCGGGTTGAACCCTCGGTCAGTGCCCTGGCTTAGTCCCACGAAGTTACACCCCAATAGATTTCTGGCCGCCCATACACATATACATCAATATAATCTACATAATTATGGCTATCCTTGAATAAACGTGTTACTTTCTATACAGAGCTTCTACATAATGACAATAATTTTCTGCTCGTAGCTTCTGACCGCGTAAATTAATAAAGTGTGCATACATCTAGTAATTGAGTGCACTTTATTTATTCTAGTTAATATGTTTAGGTATTATATTGTGACTATAGCAAATATAATAAATAAACACTTGAGTTAATTCATATTTAAGTAATATTATATCTATTTTAGTATACCCATTTTTTGGTTATTTAAGTGATTGATCGAAAAGATAGACTGATATGTACATATTAAAAAAACGAACATTACATTTGTATATTATAAATGTATTCAGTGATCCATTAATTATACCCAAGTCTGGTGCTGCCGGTTGGCCAGCTCGTGCGACGGGCGTCCTTGCGTGCAGAATATTCTGCGCAGTGTGCTGGTGTTACCATCGGCATATTCCATGCATCCTTTTTTGCATGATCTATACTACATACAAAAAATACGAGTAATTCTAGACACTCCCCATGTATATGTCTTACCAGCAGTTTCTGCGGTAAAGTGCGCGGGTCTCTACTGGGGGCACAGAGTCGGTAGAGGCGATGGCCATCCACATATCCTAATAACCTCTCACACAGGAGGTCACAGGCACTGTTTGAGGGAGCGCAGGCCAGGATATGGGTTGTAGCCTTGGATTTATTCACCTGGAAGCAATAAACAAACACAAAGTCATGTGTCACATGGCTGTTTAAGGCTGTAATAAACACATGAATGAAGTAGTCCTTATGATTGCCTTTACCTGCTTTATGGCTTCCACCACTGTGACAGTTTTGCCTGTGCCAGGGGGTCCAAAGATCAGGTAAGGTGCTGGTTTGGATGTGCCCGACAGGATGTGCTGCACTGCCGCCTTCTGCTCAGGGTTGTTCTCTAAATCTTTATTGAACATGCTGGAGGACAAACACAAAAAGGTTTGATAAAACCCCTCTCTGTCTTTACAGGCGACATCAACCTTATTTTATTACCGGTACAACATACAGATCATCCCGTACTCGTATCATTCTGTGTCCGCCCTCCACCATCGCCCGCAAGGTCGCCCTTGCTCCGTGTCTCAGAGCAAATAAACGTCTATAAAACGTGTGTTGCCCTGTTTGCGCTCCAGCTGCGCGCCTTAGTCCGTGCTGACCGGCGAGCTCCACTGCCCTGTGCTGAAGCCTTATGGGGAAGCGATTGATGTTGAACTCCACATTGAACTTCATATTGCTGACAAACTTCTGGAGAAGCCTACAAACACAGAGCCAAAAGCCGTTAGTTCATGTTCTTAAGGAAGGTTTATAATTATTATAGGCCTATAATTATTAATTAAAATATTCTTTTTAATGTTTTTGAAATACATTTCTTCTGCTTACAAAGACTGCATTTATTTGAATAGCAACAGCAAAAACAACTATAATGTTATGCTAACCTCTTTTTAATAGATTTTAAAACCTAAGTTATTCCTATATCCACAGTCATTATTCCAGTCTTCGGTGTCACATGATCCTTCAGAAATCATGCTAATATACTGATTTGATGCTCAAGAAACATTTCCTATTATTACCAATGTTGAAAACAGTTGTGTTGCTTAATATTTCTGTTGAAACATTGATACATTTCTTAAGATGTATTAAAAGAACACATTATTTGAATAGAAATCTTTTGTAACCTTATTAAATTCTTTACTGTCATTCAAATAAATAAATAAATAAAAATCTCACTGACCCCAAACTTTTAGACAGTAGTGTATATATAAAATGAGGTATTTAGTACAAAAACATGTTACAGTGTGGTTACTATCCATGAAAGCTATGTATCGTGTTATCACTGTTTGAAATATTTCTAAATAAATAAAAATCTCACTCACCCCAAACTTTTGAACAGTAGCGTATACTATAAAATGATGTATTAGTACAAAAACATGTTACAAGAGTGTGGTTACTATCCATGAAAGCTACGTATCGTGTTATCACTGTTGTAATATTTCCATTTCTTACTTCTTGGAGAAGCCGAGTGTATCTCTGTCAAGTTCTACACTTGGACATAGCCTTGATAGACAGTGAGGGGCTGTTCTGTCCCTGAACAACACAGACGTTCTGTATTCCTCGTAGGACGGACGGTCTTTCTCTGCACACGTACCGATAAAATACAGAGACAAAGTAGACATAAAAATAAAAAAATTTCAGATCCCGCTGGCATCTGTGTTGTAATTGGTGCTTCCACTCACTTGGAAATCGTGAGCAACTTTTGGTTTGATTGGTTTCCCCCGAGGGTCCATGGTCGTGCCTCGAGATCGTACTTCTTGATGTCCACCTCCATCTGAATCTCTTCCAGGTGTAGGAGGAGGTGAAAGCGCTCAGTGTAGTTCTTCATGCATAGCTGACTGTCCAGTTCCCTCGCCTGATACATACAATACATACTCAGAGAGCGAGCTGTGTGGCACTTAAACTTCAGGACAATCAGTTCAACACAATTGCCTTGCTCTAAAAAAGTCCATGCTTGCTTGCCTCACTCTGGGAAGTTGCTGTCTTACTGGGGGTGAAAGGCGCTCAGAGTCCTCCAGCTTGTGTTTGGCCAACTCTTTCAAGTAGGCTGGGTACTTATATTGATTCAACTTCACCATAATAGTCAGAGTATGTGTGATGAAACTATGAAAAATACAAAGGGAGAAAGAGTGATTCAACAATATTGAACACAATGGATGGATGGATGGATGGAGATAGACAGACAGACAGACAGACAGGATAGACAGACAGATATAGATAGACATAGTGAGATAGACAGACAGATAGATGATGGATGGATGGATAGAAAGATAGATAGATAACCTCTCAGGTGGTACCCCTTCTTCCACAATCCTTTTCTCCGGCCGGAGTCGCCTGTTCTGTTTGGGGTTATATGGACTCTCTGGGCCCAGTGTCTCAGCTAGCCCAGACTGAACCACTGCCTCCAGTTCCCGGACTATACAGAAGGGCTTAGCGGAACCTGGAGGATCTGCCTCTGGACAGAACTCAAAGTACATGGTGGCTGGAAAGTGCCCGTGGTGGTGGACTTTGTAATGCACTTCAACAGCATAACTCTCATCTAGCAGGGAGACATCAATTTGACATTTTTGTGAGCATCTTAATTTAATTTGAACATCTATCTATTAGATGATAGTCTCTTTTTCTCACCTGGACAGAGGAGAAGAGGAGAAACACGGTTCACTCTCCTCTCATCTACGAGAGTGAAGCAGCGCATCTTGTGCAGAGCTGTGTAGTATGTGAAGTACACGCAGTTCTCCCCCCGGTTTACGATGTGAAACTTCACCACAAACAGCTTCCCCTGCTCCTTGATGATGAACGTAACCTTCCCTTTGGTGGCCTTGGGGTCAGAGGTTATTTCAACACCTCCTTTGTCCTTGATGAGTTCAGCTCTGAAAGAGAAACATGTGACAATATGTTTCAAAAGTAAAATGTGCCACTGGGAAGTGTTGCCTGTGATCACATTCATATTATTAATTTTTCACACATGCATTACGTATTTAAAGGCGATTTTGTTCAAAGAAGCAGAATTATATCTCTGATGATCACCGTTTCACTCTGAGTTTGTTGAGGATTTCTGAAGCGAGCTTCCTCTTCGGGGTCAGGACAGGTTTGTGTGTCATAGGATTGCTGGACAGATTCTGGGTGAGCCCCGATGTGGCTTTGGCTCTGCTTTGGGAAGGCACCATGACTATCCATTCTTTGATCGAAGACTAGTGCACAGTATCTCCCCGCAGTGCGGTCGAGGGTCTGGATGGTGAATGGTGGAATGTGGGAGGGGTGAAAATATGCAATATGAGTTTCTTGACAAATGGACTTAAAGACACAATATATGTTCATTTATGTTGATTTCACCTTTGGTTTCCCATGAAAAATAACTTTCCCATGCCTAGTTCTGGCTTTATTAAAACATTTTAAGGCACTGATCACATTGGAAAATGTGGGTTCTTTGCTTCCATCCCTGAAAAAAAAAGAAAACAAAAGAAAAAGAAAAAAAGGGAAACAATCACATGCAACTGAGTTAAGCCATTGCATCAATGCAGATCCTGGACAGTGATATCATACACAACACTTGTATATAAATGGCACACTGTTTCCTTCCAAACTTTGAAGATGCAAAGACAAAATAAAGCAGAACTTGACATGAATGAATCTTGTAAAACAGATGTGCTACTATAGATACTACTGAGCAGATGACAGATGAAAAAAAGTGGCAAACCTTTTAAACTCAAAGTTGTAAATATCCCGAAGCTCGTTTCTGTCTGTTTTCGAGATCCTCTGCCCCAGAAACTCCAGAAAATCAAGCCCTACTTCGTATGATGCTCTGAGAAAAGGCATTGTGCTGTTGTTTACATGTTAGTAGTTTGGGATGTTATCTGGACTCGACGATTCCGGAATCGAAACTAACGGTGATCAAGCAAGGGTACATCAGTAAATGATCGCATTCGGTTTCAAACGAAGGAGCCCTGACAATTCCTTCGCTACTTATAAAAATTACTCGACTGCTTGAATGCTGAATTCTTCCAACAATGCCAATGCATAAACAACTCAAACATCAAAATGAGTCAGTACTTTGCAAACATTGCAATGTTACCGGTCATACAATTTTATTATGAGAAACTCTCTTTAGTGACACTCCCTAAATCTGTTGCGTTACATAAGATCCATAGAGGAAAACTATCCACTTTTCATGGATAGTTAATTATCTCTGGATGGGGATATTTAATTCAAAACTCAATGAGGATTGGTAAATCTAGAACCTAGACATCAATATTTCCGTCAAATCAGATAAACTTTTAGTCATAACCAAATATGGCCTGATTCAGTTTTTATTGAGTAGAATATATAATGGAAATTTAGGCATTACATATGAACAGTTAAAGCAAAATAAAAATTACAAAATAAAAATAAATTTAAATAAATATTTGGTATATCATACTTATAGAGAGAGGCTTTTTAAAAATATTTTGTATTGAGAGCAACAAACAATATATAATAGAAATTCAAGAGCATAAATAGGATACAAAACAAAACCTCTACAAGTTATTATGCCTGGATAATATGTAAGATATATAATCTTAAGATATTGATACAAAGACTTTGAAACATGAATGACAACTGTTTAAGCTATAAACATTTACTGAATCAAAATATGAAAAAAATCTTATCCGTAAGGTCAGTGGGAAAACATATGAATTTTTTATTAAAGCTTATATGGTATGCAAAGTGTAATAACCAAATGTCAGTAGCTAAATAAAGTTAAATATGTCATTTTGAACTCTTTTGTCATGTTCATGATTGTTTTCCCGTGATGCAGTTTGCCAGGGCAGGTCCAGTTGAGCCAAGATGGCGGACTTTGAGGAACAGCTTTCCGACGAGGAGAAGGTATGTGTTTATCGATTCAGGCTTTCGTATTTAACTTCCCTCCTCTGTTACTGGGATATGTGCGACTTGTATATTGTCATGAACGTGTCATAAATGTTATTACGCACATAGGATGTTTTACAGTTTACAAAATCCGCGATGAACAGCGTGCTAAGGAAGCTAGCAAGCTAACTGAAACTCCATCTAATCGATGATCGCACTCCTCACAGACGCTAGACTGTGTAGATAGTGACTGAGATTAGAGATTAATATTATTAATACTTAACTACGGTATGTAGAAAATGTATTTTAAGACAATACTTGTGGTTTCACATGAACATTGGAAGTATTATTGAGTTTACGGACTATTAGAAGAGGCTGGGAAAAATCACTTCATCAAAGTGAACAATTTAATTAAGACAACATTATAAAATATTTTTCGTATATATTTGCGACCATGTATTTTTTTTTTTATCATTTGTCACAACTTAGTCTCGTACCTGTCATTTTTTTTATACAAAACTTATTTAAGATCAGTTTTCCCGTGTTGCTATGTATTTGTTTCTAATAGTATCCAATATATAAATGGCTACATTTAAGTGTCGTTTTAGATTCATTTAATGAGATCAAGGGGAAGCGTTTTTCTTGTACTAAAACAGGGGCGCAACCTCAGCTCTGGTCTTGTTTGTATTCTCAGCTGAGTGTCGGTGACCCAGCCCTCTTTCTGCATGCTCTTACATGCGAGCGGCTCTTCCTGTCTCACGCCCCCACCCTCTGCCGCCGAGCCGATGCACTTCAAGGGCTGTTCTATTGTGTGGAACTCCGCCTCTGTAAAGTCGAAACAGCTGTGTTGAGGCCAGTTGAAGGAGGGAAGAAGCATTTCAGAAATGCTTAGATGTGGAAAGTGTGTTGCAGCTGCAAACTGCTCAAGATTAGCTAGATGTGATATTTAGATTCCACTGATGTATTATTCAGCTCACCAGTGGGAGATAAAGTCAAAAACTTGGCTTGTGCTTCAGGGCACAGGTTTTCTATTGAAAAAAAATGATACAATTATTAGTCATACAGGATAATATAGGATATGTATGATAATATTGAGCAAAAGTGTTAAATACACTAATTAGTATTTAGATGTTTTGTCATATTAAAGAGCAGGTCATATGGGTTTTTGAAAAATATCTCTTTTGCCGTTTATAACGTAGCTATCCTTAAATGAAAACAATGTGCAAAGTTGTTAAAGGGGTCATATGATGTGATTTCAAGTTTTCCTTTCTCTTTGGAGTGTTACAAGCTGATTGTGCATAGATAAGATCCCTGAAGTTGCAAAGACTAAAGTCTCAAAACCAAAGAGATATTCTTTATAAAAGTTAAGACTCTGACACGCCCCCCTAAAACGGCTCGTTCTAACACGCCCCCACATATCTACCTCACTATAAGGGAAGATTTGCATAATGCCGCCCAAATGTTCAGCGAGAAAGAAGAGTGGTTTCAGTAACCGCAGTTAGTGTTGACGCTGTGTGTTTCAGTGCAAAAGCCTTATTTTGGGCCTTTCCGAAATAGATGCATTTAGGCTACTTTAAGACCTTACAAACAGAAACAGCAATGTTTATGGGCGAAGTTCGTGAAACCAGGAGAGGAGGTGATTGCTTTGCTATGACAATCTGGCGCTTGAATCAGCTCTGTTTTGGTATAGTTTAAGTATTTGCTATTGACGTTAAATGTGGAGTTGGGCACATGAGGTGTGGTGTGTCGTGGTTTGGTTGCGGCGCATGTGTGTTGTGTGTGTGTGTGAGAGAGAAGAGAGAGAGAGAGAGAGAGAGACATCAAAGTGGAGTCAGCTGTCTTAACTTCGGCTTGTGTACTGCATCATTACTGTGTCTGTTCCCCTTTCGGGCTTGAACTGATGGTAAAACTAATGACATTATTTACTGTCTTTACATTTATTTTGAAAGATGAAGCTGCGATTATGGTAAGGGGCATTACATTTCCGACGAGTGCTTGCGGTGTTCGGTCAATCACAATGCACTGGGTCAGTTGGCCAATCAGAGCAGAATGCGCTTGTCGGAAAGAGGGACTTTGTAGAAAACAAAGCGTTTGAGAGATGCGGGGCATAGAGGACTTACAATAATGTACAGTTTTTGAAAAATAATGTGTTTTTGAACATTACAGCATGTCAACATATTCCGTTACACCAAATACACAAAATAATGATCTTTAAAAAAGCATCATATGACCCCTTCAAAAAAGTGCATAATAACGCGATTGTCTCCAAAAGAGAGAGTTTCTAAACGTCTAACGAGTCGTATATTTTAGAACTTTGCTTGTTGTATACGTCACTTGTTCACAACTTGCATAAGCCCCGCCGGCGCACAAGTACGAACAGAGTCTGCCTGCCAAACAAAACCTTCCGTAGTTAGTGTGTTAGGCATGTGAGAAGACGCTGTGTACCAAGGATCACAGAATACAATTCAAAAGATACCTTTTGTTGTGTACATGAATTTTACACGGGAATGCTCTCTAATTTGGCTTTTAGTATGTTGGCTTCTTAATTTGGACTAAACAAGCTTCCGAAGTAGGCGGTATGCGATAGCTACGCTGCGATATAGCGTCTTGTGTTTTACCGATGTGCCGATTTGAATTATCGAGTATTGCAAAAACCATCAAAACCTCCTACAAGTGCCGAACACCATGACGTGGAACTATAGGAATCAGTGGGAATTTGTGAGAGTTTAGTGTTTTCTTTCACTGCGTGATTCAGGCTATTAAATGCATTTAGAATGATCACAAAATACAAGATATGGGGGCAGAAAATGTATATACTTTCTACCCCTTCATATAGTATAAATTTCCCCGAAGAGTGCTGGTTTTCTCCAAAATACCATGATTACAAATGGTGCATTTAATTCAAATAAACGAAAGTTAACAATAAGGACTTGCGGTGTAGGAACCATCTGCTTGTTTTGATTCGATTCGCCAACAGAACGATTCAGAATCAAGCAACAGCACTGTTTTGTGTCTTGAAGCAACATGACGGTTCGTTCTTGACGATCAAACAGTTTTTAAAGTGCTTAGGTTCATCGCATCACTACGTATTAACAGTGATTTGCTGCCACATGTGGCGGTTTTAATTTAAAATCGGCATTTTCTCTCTTTTTTGTTTTTTTCCCCCATTGTTTTAAATCATTTCAAATATGGAGTATTTCAAGTTTTTGTTTCCTAATCAAAACATTATGATTTTGATATGCAGGTTAAATGCAGTCCTGTCTGAATAAACAAAAATCATGTCATAAGCCAATTCAGATGCAGGTTCTGGTTGAGTTTAATTTGCTTGGTAACAGACCAATGTTATTATTCAATCCCTGATGTAAAATGTCAGCATTGGATCAACAGATTATGGACACTTTTGCAAAAATGATATAAAGGTAAAAATGTCCTAAATGCAACAATCAGTTTAAAGATATGGAAATATAATTTCTATACAGTATGAACTGAACACATCAACAGAACATGAAGAATATGAAAAACTTTAGGAGTCAGCTGTACACAGCAGTCCTTAATATACCAGCACAATAACACACTCAGCACAACATCATCTGATTATCGTGATCGATAAAATCCCAGAAAAGATCGAGATATTATTTTTTGTGGTCAATTAATCGGCACCCCTACTCGAAGCACAACCTGTAAGTCCAATTGATGGTAGTGTTACATTTTCACTGAGGTGCTAAAAAATACAGTTTGTGCTAATGTGAGGTATACCTGTAGGCAGCTTAGGTTTCCAGGTAGTAAAGAAAGAGATTTGTTTATGCCGAAGTAAACTGCACGAGTTAGGCCGATTTTCAATCGCGAATATCGAAGACCATGCGAACATCGGAGGAAATCGGTGCTGTTCACTAGCGAGTGACAATCAAGCCGTGGAATTATCAAAGAAGCGATCTGAGGGAATCGCCGACACCCTCAATTTTTGGCATGCTAAATATTTGGAGCTGTTGGCGATTCACAATCACGCAGTGTGCATTGATTTCTGACTGAAAACTACATCGGTGATGACCTATAGCCAATGAGAGACCAAGATACAGGGAAGCGGGAAGTTCGGGGAGGAATTATAGACCAGAATATCAGTATTTTAATAGATATATGAACAATTATATCATACAGAAACAAGCACAAACATTTGTTCAGTTGTTCAGATTACTTAATTTAATAATAAATAATGTGTAGTGCACAGACTTTATAATCATTGTAAAATTTCTGTTTATTTTGCTGCACCAGCAGTTATAGGGTTAATGCGGGCGAGACCGCAAGTGGTCTGTGATAAAGCTGTTCGATTAAAAGTTAAGACGCAGGCGTTTTTGCTGCGTTCTTCACCTTACAGTGACCTATTTGGGTTTACACACTGTATGTTCATCGTTAGCATTAGCACTAGGGCTAACGTAATCCACCAGTATTGTTTTAAGTGTTCACAGTTTAGCAGCTAAACTTTAGCTGTGGGCACGATTCGCTTGCATAAGTGCTCGCTAACTTGCGCAAGGATTCTCTCTCTGTGCCAATCAGAGCAGGCTGGCAGTGACCAAGCAGAGCAGAGTCGGTTATGAAGGGTGGGGTTTGCTCGAATGCTTGGAACGAATCGGTTCGAAAAACCAATTTTCAAATTTTTTTTGAAAATGACTCTAATATTAAGTGTATATTCTGAGAAAATTTTAGATTGAGTGATTTGTCGATTTTTTTTTTTTTTAGCAATTGCAGGCATTCAAATTCTGCCAGTTATTATTGTGTACCAATTATTAATGCAAGTACAGTAATGCATTGTTTTCCCTCACTGCCTATCAGTAACTTGTTTGAACCTGATTAGACAAGGAAACCAAGATAGCAAATTCTTTTAGACATCTTGTGATTGGAACAGAAAATGTGAATGTATGCTTTGTTTTCTATGCACAGATCGAGAAACTTATAAAAACCTTTTTCCCACACACATGCTGTATCATTTACTGGCCATTTCTATTTCTTACTGTTCATAAAATGGGTACTTTCTATTATAGAAACTATTCACGTTTTCTGCTGTTCAAAAGTTTTAGGTCAGTAAGATTTAAAAAAAATTTTTTAAGAGTGCATGCTCACCAAGGTCATAAGGTAAATATAGTAATATTGTGAAATATTATTAGAAAAATAAAATTTATTCTGTGATCAGGCACCTTAATAATAAAACATCATCATAAAAAATCAGTAGAGCCAGAGGCCGGGGCCCGTTTTCGGTAGCGATTAACCAAGATGATATCATTGCGCTAATCAGGATCTGGCCAATTTGGTTCTTTGAACGCACCTGTTGTTGATGATTAGTTTGGCTGGATTGAGTTATCTGAGATAAATGCGTGTTCATGGGTTGGTTTAAAAGGGGCTATGTATCGATACTCGAAAACCACGATCAGCAATGCAGCGATTGGCTGGCGGCAAGACAGCAACGTAATGACATCGTATAATTAAAAAAGACACCTGACGAAAAAATTGACAAATTTCTGGACTTTTATAAGGAAACAGCCAAGCGAAACAAATCTACATAACTTTTCTAATAGAAATGAAATGGGCGGTTTTTTTTTTTTTTTTTTACATGATTCCCAATTATTTTATATTCACGATTTGTAATATTTGTTCAGGCTTTACATTTTTATTTCAATGTAGTAATTAGCAATTCATTTAAGGTAAGTTTTAAAAGATGTGTTACGGAACCGCATTATGTAACGTTCTAAGGGTATTCAGACTCTGTCTCCTGCATCTCCTGCGCTCCATCAAGCCACTCCCATTATATCTGTCATCACTCAAATTAATGCACAACTCTATGTTATCTGTATAGCATGTGTGTAAGACTCGTTTACAATTATGAAGTAATAATTTTATGACTAATAAATATTTCAGTGAGTAAAACTGACTGTCTATGGTACTAAATAATACTCAACATTATTATATTATCTTTAAATATATTTTTAAATGATCATTATTTTAAATTATTGTCCCTGGATTAGTAGGGTACTCTTGTAATAAAGTAGCGTTGGCAAGGGACAGATTTTAAGTATCAATTCTGCTTAAGAAGATGCGATCTAATCCTGTTTACATTAAATAAGCCTGCTCCCGAGCAGGTTTAAGCTTACGGACCTGTTGCTATGACTGCAACTCTGAGATGAGCTTCGAAGAACCAAATAATCCAAGATCATGCCAAATCGACAACAATCAAATCAGCGAACTGGAGTCGTAGACGTACGAAGAACGGGCCCCTGGACTCAGTGCACTGCTAAGAAAAGCCACAATTCTGCAGCCCAGAGAGGGGCTCAGTGTGTCATCTCAGGCAGCATTTGACCTGTTTTCAAAGGAAGCGCAAAGATATACCAGCTTCCTTTTGAATCCTTTAGTTGATATGTGCTGTTTAAGTTGCTTTTGGCTCCTAGAGTCTCTGGAAATGTGTGACCGTGGCATTAGCCTGTGGTTCATTCATAAGAATCGTTTGTATGTGCAGAACACCCCATTCCACCTGTTCTTGGACCTGACAGTTTTTCTTGGGTATTTTTGAGATGTTAAATGTTAGATGTTTTCTGCAAGGCTTTGAGTAAACACTTACACCTCGGTTGTGAGTTTTGCATGTGCAAACACCGCTCTTCATTTTTTTTCATAAGTGCTTTTGTTTTTCCTCAGGTCCGCATTGCTGCAAATTTTATCATCCATTCTCCCCCTGGAGAGTTCAACGAAGTCTTCAATGGTAAAATATTCATGCATCATATATACAAGCATTAAAAAAACCAAACAATTACTTCTTCAGTCTGTTTGGGGATTGGTGAGATTTTTTAATGTTTGTGTAAGAAGTGTCTTATGCTCTCCAAGGTTGCATTTATTTGATTGAAAATACAGTAAAACCGTAATATTGTGAAGTACTATTACAATTAAAAACATTTTTATATATATTTTAAATTGAAATGTATTCCTGTGATGCAAAGCTGAATACTCTACCATTTGAATTCATTTCAGCTAAAGAATAAATATGGGGAAACACCGTGTTAAAAACACAACTGTTCAAAAGATTGGGGTTGATATAAGATGTTTTAATGGTTTTGAAATAAGTTATTATTATTCTCACCAAGGCTGCATTTACTGTATTTGATAAAAAAATTATATTGTAAAATATGATTACAATTTAAAATAACTTTTCTATTTTAATATATTTTAAAATGTAATTTATTTTTGTAATGCAAAGCTGAATTTTCAGCATCATTGCCTCTATCCTCAATGTCACATGATCCTTCAGAATCATTTCTTAATATGTATTGCTGACTCAATTTTTTTACAAGTAGGTATGATATGTATAATTGTCCAATTACCAGTTTAATGCATCTTTGCTTAATAAAAGTTTTAATTTCTTTCAAAAACAAAAAAATTCTTACAGACCCCAGGTTTTTGAACAGTAGTATATTGTATGTAAGGAGGAATTTCACTATTTTTATGTCACAATATGACTTGCTGTCTGACATCATAATGTTCTCATGATATCACATGACGTCTTTTCTTTGGTTTCAGATGTGCGGCTACTGCTCAATAATGACAATCTGCTCAGGGAAGGGGCGGCTCAGTGAGTAGTCTGTATTTATTACAGTATATGGATGCGTATTATATTACTATCCTCCCTGTCTCCTTCATAAGCCTGTTTTCTGCAAGTAAAATAGATAAATCGAGATTCTATTCAAGAGATGCCATGAGTACGCAACCAGTTTTCAGTGTCACTTTACGTTTAGATTCCCCTTCACAATATGAATAGATATATGGAGAAGTTGTATATTTAGCTCCGCGGCTTTATCAAAAGCCCTTTATTTAAATTAGATGTGAATCATTAATCCGTGATGAACTGATAATGTTGCAAGTTTTGAATATATTACACTAAACCCATTGTTTTCTGTTTGTGACAGTGCCTTTGCCCAGTACAACATGGATCAGTTCACACCTGCTAAACTTGATGGAAGTGAAGATCAGGTGATTAAAAATAAACCCTAATTAATTTCTTAACGTACATTCACATATTGTGGATGATGCACCAGTGCACATTATTCCAAAGAAACTGTAAACCTTCTTGTCAAAAACATGCTCTCCCTCTGAAATAATGTTAACCAGTTGCCAGATATACAACTACAACTTCCACAGTAGGAAAGAAGAGTCTATTTAAACTGAATTTACTGCTTCCAAACTGCAGGTTTTGATCACAGAGCATGGAGACCTTGGCCATGGACGGTTTTTTGACCCTCGTAAGAAACAGTCGTTCAAGTTTGACCACCTGAGGAAAGAGGTGACTGACCCACAGTCTCATGAGGGTGAGGTGGCACTCAGGCCGTGGAGGGATGCTTGTGACGAAGCTCTGAGGGCGTACGTCAAAGATCATTACCCCACTGGAGTCTGCACTGTGAGTTCACTAGATCTCATTTTCGTTTGTTAAAGGAAAAGCTCATTTAATGAAGCGAGTTCTTAGTGTTTTTTGCAACATTTTTGCTGACAAATTCTTGTATTGTTTTTAGGTTTATGGGAAAACCATCGATGGACAGCAAACTATCATTGCTTGTATCGAGGGTCATCAGTTTCAGCCCAAAAATTTCTGGTGATTTCTTTATCCTTCTCTGTTTAATGGTATGACTTGAGCTTTAAATCGCATATTCAAGTAGTGTTGCTCATACGGGTGCCTCAGGTTTGAGACTGACCTTCAACATCTACCAATATCATCCGCACATCTCCCAAATGTCCTGTCCCTCTTTTATCTTTCTGATAAAAAGTAAAAAAAAATAATAATAGCAAGCACATACTCCTAAACTGCATCCTAAATTATGCATTATGAATCAAAACGTAGGTATGATTGTATAGGTGATTTGTCAGTACTAATCGGAAGTTGATGCCAGCCCCCTTCGTGACGTAATTAAAAGCTGAAGATCGGTCAAAGGCATGAAGTGCTCAACATTCTACACTTCTTTTTTTTGAGTTTATTGAAGTGCATATCTGGGTATTTAAAGTGAACATTTGTCTTTTGGAATTTCTCAGTGGAATTATGCTCGCACCTATTTATGCTAAAAGGTTTAATAGACTAGTCATAAGACGCGATTGGGAATGAACGTTAGAAATGTTGGCCACGACAAATTATATTTTTTTTCGTCATTTAATGGCAGTTGCTCTAAAAAAAGTCAGCTTAATGCATGGTGGTAATACCTGTATAAACCTCATTACATTCTGCCTTATTCAGAATGTTTCTACATGCAGACATATTGTGAAAATATTTGCATGGCTACTCTGTTTGTGTTTAAAACTGATATGTTTAGATGATTTCAATGGCGGAGGCAAGTTTTGTGATCTACAGCGGAATGCATTGCTCATCTGTTCAGTCAACAACAACCCAGTCACAATTTATCATGTCAAATGGTGGATGGATATCCTTTTTTAATGTGGAAATTAAGACAGAAATCAGTTGATGAGCAGTTAAAGGGATAGTTCACCCAAAAATGAAAATTGATGTTTATCTGTTACCCCAGGGCATCCAAGCTGTAGGTGACTTTGGCGTTTCCATGCGTGGTAGATATCGACTCGGCAACGGCTCAGTACGGCACGGCTCGGTTTGCGTTTCCACTGCAGTTTAGTATCGCTTTAGAATAGGCGGGATTATTCACATGTCATTATAGTTGCGCCGCCTCTACTGCCGCGACTCCTGAAAAACGTTTTCATTTTGCGTCGCCCCATCAAGCTCTCGCTGGATCCGCTCTCTCTGCTATCAATGAGAGGAACGTCTATACTTCCTCAACAGACAACGAAACAACATTTTTGGGTTGTTAAAAAAAGGTGCGCTCGTTCAAAACAGCTGCGTTCGGTCCTTCGCTGGCTGTGCTGATTTAAATCTAGCGTTTTTTTTGTGTTTGTGTCGCAAGTTCGGTGACGCAGGTAGTGACAATTCTCTCTGGGCTATCCATGATCAGCAGATTTTACACGTCACGTTTTGGTAACTGCACGGTGCGCTTGGAACCTCAACCGAGGTGGTACTAAAAAAAGTACCAGGTACTGTACCCAGTGGAAAACCCCCCAAAAGTGAACCGTACCGTGCCTTACCATGCAGTGGAAAAGCGCCATTTGTTTCTACAGTAGAACACAAACAAAGATTTTTTTTACTCAAACCGTTGCAGTCTGTCAGTTATATAATGTAAGTGGATAGGAATCACAGCTTTGAGAGTCAAAAAAACATGCACAAACAAAACCAAAATAAACCCTAAGTAAGGCTCATGAGGATACATTGATGTGTAAAGACAAAACGATAGGTCTGTGCAAGAAACTGAACAGTATATATATCGTTTAACTCTGATTTCACCGGGCCATGTCGAAAACTGTCCGATCTGGGGGGGGGGGTTGCGTTCTCACAACCGGTGCCTGACGCATCGTCGTCGTCTTGCTTTGCGGCGGATTCGCGAGACTTTAGTGCATACGCCACCTAAGCTTAACCTGACATGAAACTTATCTCAATCTCCCTTAGTGTCTAAAGCGGTAGGACGGCAAGTGGAACGCATAACCGAGCGTGTGTTGGCGTCCGTGCTGAGTCGTACCACGCAGTGGAAAAGCGCCAAAAGGCACCTACATCTTGGATGCCCTTGGGGGTAAGCAGATAAACATCAAATTTTCATTTTTGGGTGAACTAACCCTTTAATACAGTTACCGGCTTTGTTCCAAATATATTAGATGATCTTTAGATGTTTGGAATGAGCTCTGCCCCCACCCAGATTATGACCCTACTTTATCTAGAGACTATTATGTGTCTTTGAATGGAGAACAGGTGCAAAGGTCACCTACTCGTAGTACTGACAATCTAGTTTTGCTCTTTCACACATACAGATAACAAAACACATGGCTTAACTGCACAAAAGCACATCATCTTTAAGCAATGTGCACAAACACTGAGATGTTATGTCCGTGACGTGGATTTCTAGGAACTAAACAGTGAATGTTTCTTGCATACTATAGTAATGATGATGGATTGCATGCAACATTGGCTTTTGTAGTACAATATAGCTACTAGAAATGCCATCAGTCTCGCTCTTCTTGTTCGTAAGACCAATTACCAGTAAACTTCCTCCATTTGTCTGCATACAGGAATGGCCGCTGCCGATCGGAATGGAAGTTCACCATTTCTCAGCCCACTGCTCAGGTAGTGGGAGTGCTGAAGATCCAGGTTCATTACTATGAAGATGGCAACGTGCAGCTGGTCAGCCACAAGGATGTGCAAGAGTCTCTGGTCATCTCTGTAAGTTATCTGAGCCTGAGCTGCTTGGGTTTTTGAGTGAGTATGCTTCCTGTAAATGAGTCAGTACGACACAAACAACCTGCCTGATAAAGTAACAGCCGACTGCCCTATGAATGACTTGTCTAATGACAGTGGGGTATGGTGCTGTTTTGATAGATGAAGCACATGATGCCTTTTTGGTACATCTGTTTTCTGGACTTTGAATTGTTGCTGCCTGGCATGGCAGAATGATAACTTACTCGTTAGTGTAGAATACACCACTACCCAAGTTGGTGTCAGTCATTTAAAAAAAAAGTTAAATTTACTTTTATTTAACAAGAATGCATTACATTTTTCAAAAGTAACAGTAATTAAATTTAGAAGGGATCTACAAGAGATTTGTTACGTTTTTCAGCATAATACTTAGATAATACCAAGAAATGTTTCTTGAGCAGCATGATTTCTGAAGTTCTGTGACGCTGAAGACTGGAGTAATGATGCTGAAAATCCAGCTTTGCTATCACAGGAATAAATTACATTTTAAAATATATTCAAACAGAAAGCAGATATGTAAAATTGTAATATCATAATATTTAAATAAATGCAGCCTTGATGAGCAAAAGAGGCTTCTTTCAACAACATGAGAAAAAAAAGTTCTGACCCCAAACTTTTGAACAATAGTTTATATTAACGTTTTTTTTTTTAACGTTTATAAAAAATATTTTCTCTAAGTCTTTTTCTTTAAGTGGTATTAAAATAGTTTTTTTTTTTTTGTGAATGTACCGTTTGGCTTGCCAGAACTTACTCTTCATCTCAAACTTTGACAACAAATTTCTTTTCCCAATATCCCAATGCCTACTTACGACAGCATGAGAATGATAAATTAGAAAAAGCATCAATTAAAACACCTGATGTTCTTCCTTTTCCTTTTAATTTTGTTGTACTAGCGCCATATGCTGCTTTGTTGAGAGAAAAGAAATATGAAATTGCCCTGCAAATCAATTTAATTCTGACCAAAATTAAACACTAAAAGGAACAATCACCGTTTCTGAAATTCTTTTGCAACTTTTCAGGAATTATGAGTGTGCGCAAACGATCCACTTTTGGTAATTTAGTGATTATTTTTGCTCCTCTTTTTCAACAGAATGAGGTACAGACTGCCAAGGAGTTTGTCAAAATCATTGAAAATGCTGAGAATGAATATCAGGTTTGTTGATTTTGATTGGCTAGTCATTATTTTACAGTACTGCGATTGAAGGTTAGTCTTGATGGAGGGCCAAATGAAGTATTTTATAGCACCTGATCATATCTACGATGTGCGAAAAGTCATAGAGTGAGATTTCCTGTCGTTTGCCTTCCAGACGGCCATCAGTGAGAACTACCAGACCATGTCTGACACCACCTTCAAGGCCTTACGCCGGCAGCTTCCCGTCACCCGTACCAAGATCGACTGGAACAAGATCCTCAGCTACAAGATCGGCAAAGAGATACAAAACGCTTAGACACACGCCATGCCTCTGCTCCTGCTTACGTTACAAGCAAAGAGACAAGCTACAAGGGGCCCATATCTAAACCTGAACCTACATCTGAATCCAGGGCTGGGCCAAGGCGAGAAGGTCCTTCAAGAAGTGTGCTAAAAATGTGTCTGTCCTTTGTTTGTTTGTTTGTCTGTTTGTTTTCCAGAAGCCACGGTTTGACCTCAGCTGAAGAGACTGCCTCCTTTTCTGTATTGTAGGAGGGCTGCAAGCTTGTTTTAATGGGTTTAGCAAAAGTTATTGCTGTTGAGCAAATACCTCCAAGGACACCAGTGTACAGCGTCATAAATGGCCCCCCCCTAATATCCCTTACACCTCCCCTAGATCAGCGTTCCCAGTGCTTGACACACTGAACTTTTTATTGCACTTAGCCCATATGATCGATTGAGTCTGTTTTGTCCTTTTTTTTTTTTTAGCAACTCGACAAAGTTATACTTCATGTTGAGTCATAAGATATAATTTATCAATACGTAGCCCATCGAAGCTTTCTGGCTGGTCATAATGAATGTCATGACACCAGTTTATCATCACCGTATTGTTTTCCAACGTAGCAATTGGTCCTCTTCCTTTTTTTTTTTTTTTAAGCATTGTTGTAAGGTGCCATCATTTGAATGTTCTGTCAATTGATCACAGAGAGGGTTGTGCCAAAGTGAGCACTGTATTTGTACAGTAAGTCGTTTCAGGTTACTGTTGTGTGTGGAAATGGTCCCATCGTCGTACTCTGGTGTCTAAGAATGGTATATATACTGTATGCAGTTACACAAAATATTTGTTACCCCTCACTGCAGCCTCCTACCCTAGCTTTTATTGCTAACTATTTTTTACAAAATGTAAGAACAAATATGATCCCAGAGGAATAAACTATTTGCACCAAACTGACTTCATTACTATTATTTTTAATGTATTGTAACACCATTTAATGTCATAATATTAAAATGCAGTTTTACTTAAAATGAGGGGTGTAAATTTGCTCTAAAGTCAATTTGATTCTGTTTCTTTATCATTTAGTAATGCATTAAGAATTCTCAAGTTTCGCTCTGAATCTGTTTAACATTAGTTGTTTTGGTGGTCAAACACTGTTTTTTTTTCATTGTATTTGGTAGTGTATTATTATATAAAATTACACTCAATTCTGTAATTGGTGCATCAAAATGTAATTGTTAAATTGGTGCATTTCTACACCCCTGCTTAAATTGCTAGGATATTTGTTTGGTTCTTGCTATAAAAAGGTTAAATGATAATATACTATACCTATAAACATTAGCCTCAGAAATGAACTTTAATTGTATTTTTATTTCATTTTCCAATTAAATTTTATTTGGCAAATGGTGATTATTTTGTTTTCCTCTGAATTGATTTTTAAGTTTATTTTATTTTTTAATATTTAAATGTTTTTTTTCTATTTATTGTAATGTTTAAATTATTTTTGTAATATATCCATTTATTAGGTTAACAACAGAATGTTGAAATATGGGCTTTGTTTAGTTTTTTTGTGTATAGTAAAATACTAGTACGTTAGAACGGTATTCTCATCAGCCAGTTTGACGTTTCACATAAAGTAGTATACAGTATATACTGCAGTATGCTATTCTGGTTCAAACCGTCGAGTATAAATGAACGGGAGCTGCGCCCTCTGTTGGAGAGCGTCAGTACAACACTCTCTCCTCCACTATCCCACAATTCTAATGTTTACGGCTAGTCGGTGAAAGATGGCGGACAGCAGTGGCCGTAATCCTCAATCACCCTGTTTCACGGAGAAATTAAAATCGTGGCTGTGCTGGTCGTGGACGTACATATGTGCGCTTTGGTTCGCCATGGTCTTAACGATGGTTTACGTGCTGAGGAGCCCGCTGAAGATCCAGGAGACCGTTAACGCAGGTGTGTGTTTATGTTCAGCTGTGTGGATGTCTACAGCACAACACAGGACATCTTTCTGTTCATTGAAGGAAAAGTTCACACAGATACACTAATTCTCTCGTCTCTATGCATACCCATGTGCGTTTAATTTTCTGAGGAATATGAAAGGAGAAATTTTGAAGCCAGTGCTGGTCGGGAGTTTTCCATGCGATGTCAATGAATGGTGACTGAAGATGTCAAGTGTCCAGAAGGACTCTACATTGCCATTAATGATCATAACAGCACTCGAGTCGTGCAGTGGTTTGAAGTCATACTTTAGCATTGTGAGAGAAACAGACCTGCATTTAAATTCATTACTGAATCACTGAATGTGATTTTTGCTTACTTTAGATGAAAGCAGCTGTCAAATGCAAGTCTAGGAAATGTTATGTTTTGTACATTAATATAATTCTGAAATCAGTGCACTGAAGCTTCACTCGTGTGTCTCGTAATTGTCACATTTTGTTATGGTATTAATATCCACAGATATTTGAACTTTTACATAGTGCAGTGTGCATGTGATGTTTGTGTAGTAGCATTGTTCAGAGGAGGAATTTACTAAGACAATGTGCTATGACAGTAAACAAATAAAAATAAAAGTTCTACATAAATAATCAAGTAACTTGTATATGAATTTATATATAAGCTACTTCATTTTTCAGTTACTGTTGTTAAGATGATGCTTATAGCAGAAGTTGACTACATGTAAATCTAGAAAATTGGTTGTTTTGTAAATGAATGTACAAAACTCCATCTACAGTTTGTCACAAACAAAGCATCACTCCAATTACTCAGTTTAAAATATATATTATATAAAACATATATCAAGTGTAATGTTTTAAAAGTGCAGTGCGCATGTGATGTTTGAGTAGAAGCGTTATTAAGCGGTTAATTTTAAAATGAATTTTAATATAAATGTAAAATGTAATAATTTTATAACCGTAATTTATGCAGGATATGAGTTTAATCATTATTTTTGTACATTTGTTTAAAGATAAATATACTTATGTATGTATGTGTGTGTGTGTGTATATATAATATATATATATAGCTATTTTTGCAGTGCTTTAAGTAGATGCTGTCAACGATTAATCGCGATTAATCGCATCCAAAATAAAGTTTTTGTTTACATAATATAGGTGTGTGTACTGTGTATATTTATTATTATTTATAGATAAAGACACACACAGACAGTATATATTTAGAAAATATTTACATGTAAATATTTATATTCATATAATTTATATTATAAATATATTTAATATATAAACATAGCATATTTTACTGAAATATTGCATGTGTGTGTATTTATATATACATAATAAATATACACAGTACACACACATATATTATGTAAACAAAAACTTATTTCGGATGTGATTAATCGTGATTAATCGCGATTAATCGTTTAACAGCACTACTTTAAGCATTTTTCCAGATTGACAGGTGTTACAATTTTTTCTTAATATGAGTATGTAAAAATGATTAGACTTTCTTTGTCTTACTATATTGTTATCCATCCACAGCATCTGTGTTTTTAAACACTCTTACGCCTAAATTCTATGTTGCGCTGACTGGAACCTCCTCGCTCATCTCGGGCCTTATATTGGTGAGTCTTTTTCTTGGCATTGGTAAATTGGTTGTCAAATAACTAAAATAAGTAATAACTATACTAAACAATTAACTTCAGTTTCAAAGCTGTGTAAAATCACACTCTTTGCGTTTGTCTTCAGATATTTGAGTGGTGGTACTTCAGGAAGTACGGCACGTCCTTCATCGAGCAGGTGTCTGTCAGTCACTTGCGTCCTCTACTGGGAGGAGTGGAGAACAGCAGCTCTGCGGGCCTCTTCTCCTCTGTAAACGGCGATTCCGAGCCGAGAACCAACGTTGCAGGTTTTTGAAAGTTACTACATGTTTATCTTTCTAAATATTATAAAGTGAATGGAATGTGCAGCTATTATTTTCTTTTTCTTTCAGAATGTAAAGTGTGGAGGAACCCACTGAACCTATTCAGAGGTGCAGAGTACAGCAGGTATGAAGGTTTCGGTTCATTTGAATATTAGATTTTTAAAATATGACAGAATTCTATTATTTAAAAAAAATCATATTCATTCATGATCCTTTCATTCCAGGTACACTTGGGTGACGGGAAAAGAGCCCCTGACATACTATGACATGAATTTATCAGCCCAAGATCATCAGACCTTCTTCTTGGGAGACACTCAGCAACTTAGACCAGAGGACTCTGGTTAGTCTCATGCTCCTCCACTTGAAAGAAATACCTAAATTGAATCAGAATTGATGTTTAATCATGATTGGTATCTCTCTTGTTTGTTCTGCAGTAATGCAGAAGGCCTGGAGGGAGAGGAACCCGCAGGCACGAATTCAAGCAGCTTACCAGGCAATTGAAATGAACCGCGAGTGAGTTCCACACATCCTTGTGATTTTATTCAATTTACCGTCTTCAGACGTGGCTCATCCAGCCAGACTTTGCAGCTGAAATGGTCCATTTAAACAGCCATAAACATACGTGAACGAGGGATGCATAAAATGTTGGTACCATTTTGCTTATTTGCTTATTTTTATAAAATTTTATTTAATCAGTCAATATAAGATAATTAGTTATGCATGCTCTTACATTTACATTTAGTCATTTAGCAGACACTTTTATCCAAAGCGACTTACAAATGAGCCAAACAAAACCAACAAAAGAGCAATGATATACAAGTACTATAACAAGTCTCAGTTAGCCTAACACAGTACACGTAGCAACATTTAAAAAAAGTTTTAGTTTTAATAATCATAATAAAAAAGAAAACAGACAGATAGAAAAGAATCGAGCAAGCTAGTGTTAGGGCTTTTTTAAATTATATAAATAAAAAGAAAACAGATAGAATACAAAAAATTAGAAATAAGACGGCTGATTAAAGTAATATGTAAAACATAAAACGCAGTTAATGCATCGAAATCTTTTTTTCAGAATGGTTTCTTCTAAATTCACTTGTAACTTGTCATTTTAAAATGACCTGTTTTAATTTGTAATGTTATATTTTGAATTTATTTAAATATACAACAGCATTAAGTTGTAATAATAGCCATTAATCATTATTTAATTACTGGCTTTTCTTTTTCCACCAGATTTGAAACATGGATTTTAGTTTTTCTACTCTCATTTTTATTTTTTTTATTCTATTTCTTATCTATTTTATTATCATATCGTATTGGATATTTAATTATGTATGCTCATTTTCTGTCACTTAGAGCTCATTTTAACACATAATAATCACATAATAATAATTTCATAGCACTATTAAATGTAATATTTTCAAAATTAATATATAATCATTTTTCACACTGTGCATTATAATGTTGATGCCTATTTTTATTATTTAAATGATTTTTATTTTGATTATTTTAATACATAACAGTATCTTATTGTATTATAAGCCATGTATGGTTATTGATCATAACATAGGAGTAATTACTGGCTTTTCTGTTTCGGCCAGAATTTAATCATCATTGCATCTCTAATGTTTGCATCAAATTGACTTTTTCTGACTCTCAAGCATATGACTCATTCATTGCAGATGTGCTGCAGCATATGTGCTCCTGGCCGAGGAGGAAGCCACAACCATCACAGAGGCTGAACGGCTTTTCAAGCAAGCACTTAAGAGTGGTATGAAACTTTCACACTGTCACACATATATAGCCAGCATACAGTAACTCACACTGTTGCTTATTCTCGTTGCTTTCACAGCCGGTAAAGACACCAATCTTGTGGTCTACATCAAGCGCAGACTGGCCATGTGTGCAAGAAAACTGGGTCGCATCAAAGAAGCTGTAAAGATGATGAGAGATGTGAGCGAAGCAATATACCACTTACAATGTTTAGGTGTTGTGGCTGTAAAATGTGTGTGTTTTAGTGATTATCTTATGGGGCTTATGCCTTGCCACATAGACTTTTATAGAAATTATTTTACAGTAAATTAGGTTTAGGTTTTTTATTTTTGAGGATCTAAATGATTTTCTGTGGTTTTCCACAACATGATTGAACATTCCTGTAACTTTAGCTATTCAGTTTGACAAAAAATGTTAAAACTCTGGTCACATGACTCTAAAACATGTTGTCACTCCACATCTATAGAATATCCTCAGGGCAAGTTTACATTCAACATTTACCTGAACATACCTTACTATTTTCTTTATGATTCTGTACATTAAAAAACATTAACTGAAAGAGAAACTTTGAATTACAACAATAGATTTAAAAATATAAAAATCTGGTTTCTTATATAGCATTTTTTATGCCTAAAATATTAATGTTCTGTAATCATCAGAGAGTAATTTCTGGCATAATAATTCAACACTTAACATTTTTTATGAATACGTTGGAGCTCAGCCTTTACTTGAATTGTAACATACTACTGGACACATTTTATTTTATTTATTTATTTTATTTTATTTTATTTTATTTTAGTGGTATCTTGCACTTGAATTATGCTCTGTTGTGTAATATTGTCATTTTCTTGTTTCCTTGCACAGTTAATGAAAGAATTCCCCTTACTGGGAATGTTAAATATTCACGAGAACCTTTTAGAAGCATTATTAGAGCTGCAGGCCTACGCTGATGTACAAGCAGTCCTCGCAAAATATGACGGTAAGCTCATTCAGCTGTCATGTTACTGTACATTTCATAGAGGACCAGGAAGAGATGCTAGTATCCTTTATATTAACTGTCTGATGTTTCTCCTTTCAGATATCAGCTTGCCAAAATCAGCTACTATATGCTACACATCTGCCTTACTGAAAGCCAGAGCAGTGTCAGATAAGTAAGTCTTCAGCATCCTGGAAAAAATGATTTTTTTTGTTTTATTATTTTCAGTTAAGTCTAATATTGAATAGCATATTACCATATCATAGCATAGGTGATGTTTATGGATGATAGTTTGCTGAATGAATCTGTATGTGTGTTGTATGGCAGGTTTTCGCCTGAAGCAGCGTCTAGACGAGGTCTCAGCACAGCAGAGATGAACGCAGTAGAGGCCATACACAGAGCTGTGGAGTTCAACCCACACGTACCAAAGGTTCGAATGATTCTTTTAAAGGGTCCAAAATTCGTGTGTCTTATACACTACTATTCAGAAATTTGTGGTCAATAAGATTGCTTTTAATGTTGGTAAAGAAGGTTTCTTATGCCCACCAAGGCTGCGTCTTTTCATTAAAACAGTAATATAGTGAAATATGATTACAATTTAAAATAACTGTTTTCAGTTTTAATATATTTTAAAATACAATATATTCCGGGATCAAGCTGAGTTTTCAGCATCATTCCTCCCGTCTTCAGTGTCACATGATCCTTCGAATCTTCTAACATATGCTGATTTGCTAATCAACATATTATTATTATTATCCTGTTGAAAACAGTTGTGCTGCTTAATGTATGTGGAAACCATGATACACTTTTTTTTTAGCTTTCTTTGATGAATAGAAAGCGCAAAAGAACAACATTTATTTAAAATTCAAATGTTTTTTGTACATTATACATGTTGTTCTAAGCAATAACCTCAAGAAGTCCGTGGTTTACAGTGATTTATAACATTGTAAGGCACTACGCTAAGCAGAGTGCCTAAATAATCCCCTTATCTTTATAATTCACTGTGAAACCACGGCTTCACGGGCTTATGCTTTATAAAACTGTTTCTCCTATACAACAAGCAAATAAGTTAATGATATTAATAAACGTATTCTTCCACAAACACTGTATTGCACAAGTGGATTTTTGCCAAGGCAAAAGTCAAACGTAAACAAGGTGTATGTTGTAGAGTTTTAAACAACAGTTTTGGAACGTGCTTCAGCCAATCTAATCAAGGACCGAAACTATCCTATTATAAAAATTCAGATTAAAATTTAATGCAGCCCTTGCTAATAAAAGCTCATTCGAGGAAAAAAAAGAAGCTTTTGGAACGATAGTGTATATGAGTTGCTTTATGCAATCGCTATTAATGGCACTAAATGGAGTTCTGGAATTGCACAGTAAATCAAAACTTTTTGACTTTTTATCAACATTTTTGATACTAATTTTTGATTGGATTCGCTCATGTCCAATAATAAAACAAATACCAGTTTCAAGTGATCTTACCCTAGTAAAAAAAGGATATATTCAAAGACAGTTAAGTTCATATTAGTATAGTCAGCTATAAATAACATATTTACTGACATCGCTCGAGACTTACTGATATAAAAATTCTAATTCAACTTTATTTGGAGTACTACTCATGCACAATGCACATTTTTTAATATTAAGCTTAAAATGTGTTTTAATGTCACTTGATGAGGATTGTATGATCTTTCAATAATATCAATCTTTACATGCAAGATATTTAAAGTGTACCTGAAGCATACTTTCAACAGTTCCACTTTAGCACAATCAAATATACTTCAGTATATCTTTAGTTGGACTTCAGCACTTCTTCTGCACAAATAAAGTGCTTTAAGTACAAAATTACTTGTTCCAATTTAGCAGACTTTAATCATACCAGTTTAGTATACTTATAGTACAATTGCAGGATATTTTTATTTGTAGTATACTTAGCATGAAATAAATGTATTTCAAATATATTTAAGTATATTTATTTTTTACTAGGGTATCATGATGTATAATGCAGTTTTTTTAAGTTACTTGCCCACACATCAACTTTATCTCACTGTTATTCTTGAGTGCAGAGACACATTGTCATGACCAGGAGGTGATGCTGTTGAAGCACACTGCTGTCCTCTGCACTAAACAGAAACCTTTCTAATATTCACATCAGGAGTGCATCGTTCACAGTTTTACATTGAACATAATTGCAGGTGGGCTTGTCGACCCATGACTGCCGTGCATAGATTTTCGTAAACTGTGTTTAGGGCGAAAGTTGTATCACCTTTGATTTTCTTTTTGCTCTTTAATGATGTTTTGGCCCTCATCAACTATTTCTTTCTTTGTACCTGGTTCCAACTTGCAACTTTTCAAAACACTAGATCGGACTCTTCACACCCAAACACACCGTCTCAGTTGAGGGGTATTTACGCACATGCGTGCAACTCAGACGTGCTGTATCAGACTACAAAGTGCACCTGTTTGAGATGTGCAGAAAATATCAACACACACACATACACCTGGTCTTTCATTTGCCAAATCTGCCCCTAGAGCAAAAAGGACGATCCAGGATGAGCAAAGAGGGCGTTGGATGTCAGTAGTATTACTAGTACATTTGTGTGATCACTTCAGACAGAGACTTTATAGTCTGTCCTAGGGTTATACCGCCAGCTTTATAGATTGAATATGTGGACTTGTAGAATTTGGGCAATGCAGTAATATTTTATGCTATTATTATACAAGCAATAAGACCAAAATTTGTGTCCTCTTTATTTTTATTATGTATAACAGTCATAAAAGCGAAAGGCACTTGATTACTTGCTACTTTTTCTCTCCTACTTATTGCTTATGTCGGTGGTTTTCAAACATTTTGATGGGAATTTTCCCCAAATGTTATCCCCTTGATAAAATATATAATCAGCTGCAAAGCAAACTTTACAACAAACTTTGATATTCTAAAAAGATGTTTCGTAAATGCGTTGTCATTGTACTGAAGCCATTGAAAATGACTAAACTATTATCTGGTAAATATATTTACTTTTATATTAAGTTGACAACATACACCACCATTCCAGTTTTCATTCCAGTCTCTTGTGCCTTACCAAGGCTGCATTTATTTGATCAATTTAATGCATCCTTGCTGAATAAAATCTAAAAAAGACAGTAGTGTGTCTTTTGAACAGTAGTGTGTCTTTTTCAACAGTGCAACAGTGGTAATATTAGTTTTATAGTAAAAAAATAAATAAAATAAAGTACTATAATTTGGCAAAAGCATTAAATTATTGTTAAACATTGAATTAATGTCTTAAATGTTAACTTTGACATCCTAGAAAAATTATAATGCATGATGTCATCCATCAGTGTAAACCTGTACCTCACCTTTGCATCTCCAAGACCACCGTAGTGTAATGTCATTGTACAGGGTCTGTACAAGTGAAAAAAGATATGAGACAGACTGAGGCATAGGCTTATGGGAGTTCAGCAGGGGCTTAGGAGGAACCTCCACATAAAAGAGACCCATCACTGACACTTGATCCGCCATTAAAAGAGGTGACCGTGTTTGTGTGCGGGCATGTTGTGTAGAACAGCTGCCTGTTGAATGTCAGCATGATCATAAAGCTAAATTACCCATGTCTGCGCGCATATGACATATCCAACATGGTGATTGTTACTGAAAGATATGTTTGGATATTTGTTCATAATTCAGAAGGTGCGCTTGACACATTGTAGATGGAATCAGTCGAATTGAGCTGTAATGTACCATAATCACAGCCAGGGGCATTTGGGTAGGTTATCTTCTGGATAATACCATTTAATCCTGCTGTATTGCCCTCCACAACATTCACCCCGGGGCCCAGAGCAGGGAAGGATTTAAGTATACAGGCTCAGTATAAGTATAAACTCTCATATGTACACTTTAAGAAATGTTCGTAAAAAAATATGGCCTAATATACAGTGTTATTATGAATAAGTTTTCATTAGCAGTGTATTTCACAGGGGTTATACCAGTATTTTTTTAAGATTTTTTTTTTTTGCCTTTATTATGATAGGACAGTATGCTGACAGGAAGCAAAGTGGGAGAGAGAAGGGGGGGTGGGATCGGGAAAGGTCCTCATGTCGGGATTCGAACTCGGGACGCCTGTATTGGCGTTATACATGTCTGCGCACTTTTCCACTGAGCTATCGGCGCCAACATTATACCAGTATTTTGAATTATGCATTGCATTTTGTAGTGTTTTATGGTTGAATGTCTGGAAAATGTACTAGTAATTTTCTGCCAGGAAATTATCTTTTTTTCTTTTTCTTTTTTACAGTGTATGGGTAAATATATGGGTCAATTTCACCCATATTAAAGGGGAAAACAATACACTATATTTGCCATTAAGAAAATAAAGAATAATTTTGCATTTTTTAAATTACCATTAATATTTTTGTCATTGTAACATTATTTTCATGACACATAATTGCCTTATTAATTGGCCATTGGCCATAATTGCCTGAATGCATTCATTAAAAAAAAATTTTTTTTTAAGTTTGACAGTTTTTATGCATTTATGTATTTAAATACTTTACCACATTAATGGAATATTATAACATAATATATTTATATAATGAAAATAATTGTTTCTATAATACTTTTTTGCGTTATGGTAATAAGAATTGAGAATGCTTAATTTTCTTTTAATTTCTTTTGTTTCCTTGAGTTAATGTAATTAAAATTGTTTTGTTTTGTGTGTCGTTGCAGTATTTATTAGAAATGAAGAGTCTGATTTTGCCACCTGAGCATATTTTGAAGAGGGGAGACAGTGAGGCGGTGGCGTACGCTTTCTTTCACCTGCAGCACTGGAAACGGGCAGAGGGGGCACTCAACCTGCTACACTGCACCTGGGAAGGCAGTATGTACAGTGCACATCTGTTCTTTTTCTTCTTTTTCATGTATAGAATATGATGATTACCATACTCATTTACCATGAAAATTACAAGGCACTTCAGAAGTACTTAAAAAAAAAAAAGCATGGCATGCTATTATCATCATGTAGTATCTGAAAACAAAAGTACTTTGTTGTAAGCTGTTTACTGTAAAACAAAATGTTAATCATCTCACTTGATATCAGTTGACACCTTTTGACTCTTGTAGCTTTCCGGATTATTCCATACCCCCTGGAAAAGGGTCATCTCTTCTATCCATACCCAGGATGCACAGAAACTGCAGACAGAGAGCTTCTGCCTTGTAAGTATACACTATATAGTTTTATATATCCGTCGTTATGTATAAATTGTTAATGTGCTGTCTAGGGATATGCCGGTATCAAATTTTCATGTTGCGATTAATTTCTCATGGTTTTATCACGGTATATGGTATTATCACGATATTGAAATTTAGTTGCAAAAAGTGTTGTCATAATACAGTATAACAGATTTAATAACTTTTTTCTTATAGCAAAAATAACTGAACGTTTAAATACAATAAAGCAATACACAAACAATTTATAAAGTAAAAACTTTTACACAGATTAAAGTGCAAAAGAATTATAAAGACCAATAGGTATCACTTTGCAATAAGATCTCATTAGTTAACCTTAGTTAATGCATTAAAGCTGCAGTGCGTAACTTTTTTTTGGCTAAAAATGATCCGAAATCAATATTTGAGCAAGTACATAACCAGCCAGTGTTCAAAACTATCGCCTTATTTTAGCCCGATTCACAACGGTGAGCTTATAATAATGTTTTCTAATTTGAGTGGTACGGGTAGGTTTTTGCAGGAAATTCGAGCATGGCACTGCGTCATTACGTCACGTCTGTAAACATAAAGAAGTTGTCCCGGCTACTAGGCTATCGCATGTGAGGATCCTGCAGGTGGACGATCGTTTATAGCCTTTTCTCACAGCAACTAGAATAATTCATTTTATAATTTTGATGCGGATTTACTCCGAAAGGATTATGTGCTTATGAAACACATGTGACTGAAATTAAATTATTGGCAGTTAGTTTAGTTGTTTTAAATGTGCTTCTGATTACAGATAGCTTGGGATTACAAAGATTTGTATTTTAAAGACAACCAGTTTGAAGGGAGCATAATTAGCTTTTTGGGTTAAAGGAATTTCTTAATATGAAATTCGAATGGTATGACAATTAGAGTTTAGACTGTACAGAAATTGAAATCTACACGCTAATACAGTATAGGCAATGCTGATGTTGTTAACATGAATAATTTGAGAATAAAGTATAACAGTAATAATAATTTGCATGGTTTGATGTGATATGAGCTAATCTATCTTTAGATTAAATCACCATTGGTAGCATGATTTATTGTAATGCTTTTTTCCTCAGTTGGTGAGAACAAAAGTGGCAGACTTGTTACTTACTTGTTCTGATGACAATATACAGTGAAAATTCTTATTTGGGTCATATATTCCAAGACGTAGGCTAGAATCTGTGATTGCGAAGTACAGTAAATATCCACAGTGGTGTGGCCGACTGCCACACACACATACTCCTAAAAAACATTAGATTCATCCACGCTGGAGCCATGCCAGCGCACAACCCACACAAGGAAGATAATTCCGCAAACAGCTGCAATTGCAGGTTTTCAAACAGAGATGGCGACAAAGATGCAAAACTTACGGACTGCAGCTTTAACGTTCACAATGAGCAATACCTACATTTGCTACAGAAGTTATTAATCTTTGTTAAATCTTTGTTAAAAAAATAATACAACTCTTAGTTCATGTTAGCTCATTAAATAACACAGTTGCAACTTTTGATTTTAACATGCTATAAAATATTGGAATTACCTAAGATTAATGAATGTTTAGAAGAGTTTTTCATTGGCAGTTTGTGTTAACTAATGAAGCCCTAATGTAAAGTGTGACTGAACAATAAAGAATCAAAACACCGTCAAACAATATCTAGGGCATGTTGTAGTACAGATTAAAATGTAAAAAAGTTTGAAAATAAATAGCCTATTAAGTTTAAATATTAAAGTATTTGGCATTGTGATGAACACCATAGCGAATACACAAATCTGAATGGCTATTTAAATCATTAAAATATGTTTCAGAAACAGAAAGTAGTGCAGCTGCTTTGTTTTCGAGGTAACAGCTGCATTTCTGCTGTTCAGCGCCATCTGCTGTCAGAGAGTGAATATGCGCTTTCATTCAGATCGTCTCTCATGCGCTCCGCCATGCATTTCTCATCCATACTTGTTTACATCAGAGTGCGCATGCGTCTTTCACGCAGCATACAGCGGTGTTATGCATTGTGACCAGTTGGTGGGAAATGTATTCTTAAAATGCATTCAAAATTCTGAATAATTTGTAATAAATAATAATTTTTTGTATTTTGAAGTGCCCACGATAACAATATTGTGCATATTCATTATCGTGATATATTGCATTACCAAATACCGGCACATGTCTAGTGCTGTCACATTAAAGTGATTTCAATAAAAATTGTGCATGCAAAAAAAAGCCCATTGTCAATAGTGTAGAGAAGAAGCACTGCTCACACAGACGTCACTTTCAAACAAAGCAGTGTGGCAAATTCACAACCTGAACACGAGTGAAATCTGTGTGATGAACTATTTTGCATGCTTTGCAAACTCTAGATTGTGTAGATTCTTATTGGAATAACAGGATTTCGCCCCTGAAATGTCCCTGAGCAACGCTAAATGTGACCATACCTTTTGCACAAGGATAGAGTGTTAAAAGTCAACTGGTTTGAAAATAATAAAAAAATAAGAAGAAAATAGGGTACTTATTGACCTGTTTTTAAGATAAATAAATCTGTCTGTCTGTCTTTATCTTTTTCTTCCAGCATTTCACGAGGTCTCAGTGTATCCGAAGAAGGAGCTTCCTTTCTTCATCCTCTTCACAGCAGGCCTGTGCTCCTTCTGTGCCATGTTGGCCATGCTCACACACCAGTTTCCAGAGCTCATGGGGGTCTTCGTCAAAGCTGTGAGTATCTGTATGCCTCACCAAACCCAAAAGTTTTTTTTTTGTTTTTCCTCTTGTTCCTCTGTGCCCTTATTTCTTTCTTTTTTTGTTTAGAAGAGAAGGTACACAATCACTGAACTCCCAAGAGAAACATTTCTTTGTGTTGCAATATAAGAATGAAGTCTGTCAGTGGCATTCTAGATGGTACAAACTGCAGCTCGTATGAGACCATCATATATATATATATATATTTAATGTACTATATATCAGTCATTTCAATGTATTGGCAATGTAAATAGTCCTTTTTGTTGTCATTAAGTGAAGAACGGAACATACATTAGGAGAGCATAATAAAAATGCTTAATTTTAAAAGAAAATTCAGCCTTTGCATTTCAAGTATAGTATATTTAGATAGATAAACAGACAGAGAGATGAGTAAATGTATATTATATTAGTCTTATAATCTTCAAAAATAAATAATTAATATATTAAATGATTAATTTATGTGAATATATTACTAGTAATATACAGAATGCAAAAATATCAATATCTATTTATAATATATATAGAGATATATACATATATATAGATATATGATGATATATATTACACACACACAGTAGTCAACATTTGTAGTGGATCACAAAAGTTTATCAGGGTTGTCCTAAGACAAGAACGGTTATTGTTTTGGTTTTTGGACAACTTTGATGAAAGGTTTTGATCCACTTCAAATGTTGGCTACAGGTATATTATAAATATATATATATCTAATATTATTATTATTAATTAAAGTTTTAAGAGTCAAGCTGCAGTCTGTAACTTTTTTTGTGTTCAAAATTTACTAAATTTATATAATAAGCGAGTACATCATGAATCCATTTTCCAAACCGTGTTTTTGGCTTGTCCTGAATCAATACGGTACACTTAAGTTTTTATATTCGCAATATTTCTGGTAGGAACCGCTGCAGAGTAGCCCAGTACCTGCGTGATTCGCCATAGACATAAGCAGAGAGAAGTAGCTTCGGCTACAATGTTCATCCACAAGACGCATGCAGTTCTGTTTATTAACTGCTAGAGCGCCAAACAAATAAAAAATTTGTTTATATGATTTTATATTTTGTTATTTGTAAGTTGTATATAGATTGACTTACAATACTTTGCACAGTAACTTATTTACAGTCCTTAGTCAATGAGGTAGCAGAATGGAGTAGAGAAATTAAAGAGCAGAAGTGAAGCTAAGCCAAGCAGGCCTTTGAACTGTTCGTACAACAACATTTAGCCTCTCCGAAGGTCAGGATGCCCATTTCGTGGCAGTGCGTTCTTCTCTTATCGTTGTTTACATTCATTTGGGTGAATTAATAGCGAGTGATTGATTTCAGAACAAGTTTGAGTTGTTGCACTAGACGCCACGGAAGGGCCTCGCCTCCGACTTGCATTCGAAGTCGCTCTTTTTCCATTATACTCCCTCGCTTGTCCGCGCACGTACACACAAGCTTTGTTCCCCGTCCACTCCAAACATCTTTGTTTTCCTTGGGGAACAATGCCCTAATTTGTAATTGCAATAAACTCCTGAATGTGAGGACATGCAGCCTCATTGGCCTTTATCTTTTTATCAACCTCGTTTGTCATGTTACAGCATGTATTTCCTGGATCTGGGTTAAAATGGATGATACCTCTCCAGCCTCCACTCTTCCCGTTTTCCTCCCTCTCTGACACGCGGCCCCGGGCTTCCTTTCCCATATTCCGTCATAAACATCTGTTCATCCTTGAAATGTATCGCTTCATAAACACATTTGAGGCTTGTTTATGGTGGATTGAATCATGGAGGTTTTAGTGTTTTTCAAAGGAACTGTTTCACGCCAGTTTTATAGTCCTGAAGTTGGTTGCCATCCAGAGTTTTTTTCTCCTGTTGTTTGTGTCTGTCAGGACCTCCATGTAGTATCCCAGAGGGACAAACTCGATCATACTTATGTCTAGCACTTCAGGCATTTTAAAGGCAACTTTCTGACAGCTTGTGGCTCGGTCACACTGAATAGTCTATGAATGAGGTAGATAAGACGAGCAAAAGCACTGCTTTCATATTTTTTTCTTCAGGTTGGACAAGCATTCATGAGGACAAGATTTTCTCATGTCAACATCAGCTCACAGTGGCCAGTTTAGGACTGAAATTCATTAATTTCACAAAATTGTTGTTTGGTAAAAAGGTGTTTACTGTACTACAACACCAAACTACTGTACAGTCACTACCAGAGATTGGAAATGAAACCTCAATATGTACTATTTAATTAATATTCAGTGTTAATAATTATTAACTATAATTTTTTTCTGTATGTTTTTCTTAATAATGAAAATGTCAGTTTACTTTAGATTTCAATAAATGACAGTTATCAAGGGCCAAACTTGAAATAATTATATGAAATTGGAATATTTTTAAATAAATCTAAAATACAAGTTATAATTTATAATAATAATAATAATATAATAATAATTCATTACATTTATATAGCGCTTTTCTAGGCCCTCAAAGCGCTTTACATGCACTTTTGTCAGGGGGTATCTCCTCATCCACAACCAGTGTGCAGCATCCCCTGGATGATGCGACGGCAGCCATAGTGCCAGAATGCCCACCACACACCAGCTCATTGGTGGAGAGGAGACAGAGTGATGAAGCCAATCAGTAGATATCAGTAAATGTATAATTGTCAATCCTGACCCAACTATATACGTAAGTCTATAGATTATATATATAATGTATCTATCTATCTATCTATTATATATAGGATATATTAGACTATAGATATAAGCAGATCTATATTAAATATGTCAATGTTAATCATGAATATAGGGATGTAATATGGATAAATGCAGTTATAGATCTAAATATAGTTATAAATAAATCGAAAAGAGGATTGTGATCCCTATATATATATATGATAATATTTTTTTTTCCGGATTTTAACATTAGACTGTTATAAACATAGTTTTAATTCTGAATAAATAAATGTAAAATCCTGAATATGTACATTTGAATTGCATATATATTTATAAATACTGAATGTCAATTTTATATTGTACATTTCAATTATTCTTTCCACTCAAAAATGTGGTTAAGTTTGGCAAAGTACACCCATTTACTTTAGAAATGTAAAAGTCTGTTTCTTAAATATTTTGCATGAAATTTAAGATGTTTGTGATTATTAATTCAGATTCATCTGACTGTTTTCTCTCTCTGTGTCTCTGCAGTTCTTCAGCACCCTCTTTGCACCACTGGGCTTTTTTGCAGACAAGATGGAGAGTTTTATGCCCTCCTGCCTGTGGCATCAGCTAGCAAACGTCTGACGTACACACACAGCTCACACATACTTGCACTTGAAAACACTACTGTACATGTAACACATGTGTAAGGTGCCCGTTAGCCACCTGTACTGATAATAAAAATGTTATGGCTCTTTGACGCACTTTGCCTTCTCTTTTCCTGTAGTATTTAATGCCTTCTGACATGGTTGAGTAGAACAGCAGAAGTCAATATGAAGTTGAACATGTTAACTAAACTGCCGTGACTGCCTCTAATCCCGCTTAAATATGCCTGCTATGGCCGCTGGGCAGGTTGCCACTGTAATATAGTGCTGATACAATCATTGAAGAAAAAGACTGGCCTTGTGTACCCTGAAGATTCGGCAGTAAATCATGTGTCTGTTTTTAGAGGACCTCACTAAACAAAAGTTCAGATCCACAGCATGAGGTTGAGTTGGTTGCACGGATGAAACTGTGTGTTCATACAATATTAGTCTTTATCATCTTATAAAATGAAGGCTTGAAGACATTGCAATTAAGAATTTTACATTAGAAAAGACTCATGCATTGTGGTTGTGGTCATGAATATCGATCTGTTTATATATGATAGTATGTTGTTCTACAAAATGCCAGATTTGGATGATATTTTTTAGGCCAGTTCACACTAAGGATGATAACTACACTGAACAAAATTATAAACGCAACACTTTTGTTTTTGCCCCCATTTGTCATGAGCTGAACTCAAAGATCTAAGACTTTTTCTATGTACACAAAAGGCCTATTTCTCTCAAATATTGTTCACAAATCTGTCTAAATCTGTGTTAGTGAGCACTTCTCCTTTGCCGAGATAATCCATCCACCTCACAGGTGTGACATATCAAGATGCTGATTAGACAGCATGATTATTGCACAGGTGTGCCTTAGGCTGGCCACAATAAAAGGCCACTCTAAAATGTGCAGATTTACTGTATTGGGGGGTCCGAGAACCAGGCAGTATCTGGTGTGACCACCATTTGCCTGTATATATAATAGAATTTTGTTCAGTGTATATAACAATAAAGTTTAAAAAATCATTCTGTTTACACCACAACTATAATGGTAACGGTATAGACTAGAGGAACAATAATGTCAGAATCACTTTTAGAAAGATTTTAATATCCATCCTGCTTTAATACAAAGAGCTCAGATTAAAAAAAAAAAAAAAAAAAGTCAAGTGACATGTGGCCAAGTAGGGTACCCATACTAGAATTAGTGCTCGGCATTTAAACCCATCCTAAGTGCGACACACCGCAAGGTGAACACACAACACGTGAACATAAATAGATAATACATTAAAATAATAAGACCAGCAATTTGCAATATCAAGCAGCAAAACTAGTTGTTTCTGTACATCTAAAAAATAGCTGGACGCGGATGAGACCGGAAGCCTAGTAAACTAGTAACAAAACATACTTACAGTCGCTGATTCAGACGCGCCAGATTGTCATAGCAAGTTCGGAATTGACCCTTTTTTTTTTTTTGAAAATGGCCTTTGTGCACAGCCAGACTTGTACTCTTCTAGGTTCAAAAAACTGACGTCCATAAAATGCGTTGCACAAATTAGAAAATTTGGGTTGTGCTGTTCTGTTGTAAACAAATCTTAACAATGATTCCTAAATGCATCTACTTCCGGAAGGCCAAATAAAGTGCTTTTTCTCAACACTTGCGTTCCGAAACCACGCCTTCTTTCTTTGCGTGCACAATTGGGCGGCATTATGCTAATATTTCCACATAGTGGCATAGATATGTGGGGGCGAGCCATTTTAGGTAGGCGTGGCTGACTCTTAACTCTTATAAAGAATATCTCTTTGGATTTGAGACTTTAGTCTTTGCAACTTTACAGATCTTCTTTATGCACCAAGAGCTTGTAACACTCCAAAGAGAAAGGAAAACTTGAAATCGCATCATATGACCCCTTTAAGTAATTCTGTTTATTTATCTAGCATCTTTCTAACATGAAAACTGCTTTAACGAGATAATCATAGTCTTATTTTAATTGTACAATCTTTTATGCAGGAATCATGTTATTTGAATTCCTAAACGTTTTCTTTCAGTTGTATTAATACTTAAAGGTAGGTTTTTTGGCGGGCTTTGTTTTCAAGGCGGCAAATGTATGTTGCGCGCGGGAGGCATGTGATGCAGAAGGCAGGTCAGTACAAAACATTCCATTAAATAAATAACCTTATGTTCAATTCATACACACAAGATGTTGCCATTTATCTCTTCATCCACCTTTTTAACGTAATAGCGGACGTGGGCATTTTTAACGCGAACGTTCAAGGTTTCCGAGTTCTGCTGCTTCCAGTTATTTCAACTGTAATGTTTATTCTGTTGTTTGACTGCTACAGTTTGTCATTATTCAGGTGTAAATGATTGTCCAGACCGCTCCTGACAGAGAGTTATCATGTTATATTCGAACCGTCTTCACCATAGACATTGAAGGGCAAGAAGTTCCTGAGGATTATTTTAGTGTGTTTTTTTCCTGTCATGTGCCACTTTGAGTTTTGTAAGTATTTTCTGATTGATTTAACTTTTTATTCTTCTGTATATATGGCTACTGTGAATAGTAAACATCACTAAGTGGGTTTTACCAACCTGTAAATAAACACACTTCTCCTTTAGTTCCTGTCCTACTGTGAGCTCTGCCACCTCTGATGTGGGGATGGAGTCTTCTAAACTAATGATTGTATGGAATACTAGAATAATCCTTTCTGCATATTGTACAGTAGGCCTATACACTAAATATGGCATATGCATATACTAGTTATTTGTAATAACTATACTATTACACATATACTAGTATACTATTGTTTAAAATTAGTATGAAGCAGTGCTAAACATTCTATTGTTGTTTGACCTCAGGTTTAATTCAGCAAATTACATCTAATTATAAAAAAAATTGTATTACACTGCTGTTCAAAAATGGGAATTCTGAATAAGATTTTTAAATGTTTTTGAAAGAAGTCTCTTATGTTCATCAAGGCAGGGTTCATTTGATAAAAAAAAAAAATTGACAAACTAATATTGTGAATACTTTCTATTTTAAAAACTAAAGCAAATTTTCAGTATCATTACTTGAGTTCTCAGTGTCATGCAATCCTTCAGAAATAATTCTGCTGATGCAGATGATATAATATGCTCAAGAAACATTTCTTATTTGTTGTCAATGTTGAAAACAGTTCTACGGCAAAATAACAAGATTAGAAATACATGAAGTTGTTTTTAACATTAGTTTTATAGTTTCTTAAAGTCATGTGTGTTATTGCCTATGATGGCTGCTGAAGTGACACGGTGTTGTTCAAAATTCTTTCCCAGGTTTTGCTCCAGTGTCTTTAAAGCGCAGCTATTCCTCTCAACATATTTGGCATGGACATGGATGTTCACAGCTACATATGAGACGAATGCATAGTGTCTGATCATCAAAGGTCCCGCTACCACCTGCTTTCTTTGGCAGTCATCCATACAACGGTCAGACTGGGTCATGCAGGGTCTGCATGAAGCTCCATAAGGTACTGCATGTAGAGTAGAAAAGAGCCAAAAAGACCGGTGATGTTTATCCAATGTTTATAATGTTTATTCAGTGATATATTTACAAACAAACACTGCTTAAAGAGATTAATGTCCCAGAAAAACAACCCGGCGAATGCCTGTGAAGGATGAGGGCATGTTTCGCTTGATATCATCACAGGCCTTGACAGAGCTGGTGGCCTACAGCTGGATTAAGTACATTTGGGGGTGTCTTAACTGGCGCTCTCCAGGGGTCTGGATTTGTTCAGGTTGGCAGTTTACTGCAGGCTTAAGCCTCCGAGTGTAACAAAAGCTAGTGACAGCCAAGCAAATAGTGTTTGCAGCAGATACTGTCGCATGAGATCCTATGCAAATCTTTGCTGTGTTAAATTAAAGCTGTGTGTGTATTACAGCATATCATGTCTCTCTTATATTGCCTTAGTGCTTACTAAGGGGGCGTTTACACAACACTCACGGTTTTTTCACAAACAATAATTTAAAAACTGTTTTTGGCCCATTATTTTTAAAACCACAAGGCATTTTGGGGAGGGCGGAAATGGGGGGAAATGCAAAAGCGCAAACTTTTGAAAACTGGTTTGAAAGTGCAACTTTTTGAAAATGATACCATTATGTGTCGTTGTGGTTGTAACTACAAAAAAAATTGCAAAAACAAAAAAACATTTCTGAAAATAGTGTGTCATATCTGCCATCTGGGTGTATTAGCACAACATAAAACCAACCAGCATAGCAATTGGGCTGTTTTTTGAAACAGCTGGTTGGGTAAAATGTTTTTAACCAACCTCCGGTAGTAAACCCAAACCGCTGGGTCAATCCAAAACAAACCAATTGCGGGTTTGTCCCTATTTTACCCAGCACGGGGGGTCTGTGGCGGGTTATGTGTAAGAAGCACGGGGTTTGTTTTATTTATACGCCCCAAGCACAGCAGCATTTTGTAGAGGCTGTGGTTCAGTCCTTGTACCCGGCTCCATGGCGCAAGTACTTGAAAAAAAATGCTACCTAGCGTGCGCAGGGGCGTGTAGTGTTTCTTTATATAAAAAGTGATATTGCCAAATTAAGCATTTTAGGTCTGTTTTGCCAGGTCGACGGTATCATTTTGACAGTTCTCGCCAGGGTTGTTGCCCATCTGCATGTGAGAAATTTTCAAAAAAAAACGCAAACACAAGGTTTTCCACGGATTTTCCCCATAAAATTCTTAGCCGGTAATCTGATTTTAATCAGATTGTACTTAGTATTTTACTATTACTAAATGTAGGCTCAACGGTATTTGCACTATAGTCAAGTCCTCAAAACACCTCAAATTTGCAATATATATAATAAATCAAGCGCGACACAGCTTCTAAACTCTTGAAGTCTCCAGGTTGACGACTAAAGAAGTACTTAAAGGTGGGTTCATCGTCGGATGCAACAAAATTCACTTCTCTCTCCCCCCTTCGTTTCACTTGTCATTTCTTTTATAGTTGTTGTTTGAACTCAATGTGGTCTTTGGCAGGTGTGGACACTGAAAAAAAAAATTTTCAGTGCAAGTTATTTATATTTTTGTTACATTGGCTCTCAAGTTTTGTGGAATCACTTTATCCGACCTATTTTTTTGAAATTGGATTTATGAATTTTCTCTCTCTATGAACTACATTTTTTTCAGTTGTTACACAACCAAAACCTAAATGTAAAAATCAAATAAAAATAAATAATATTATAAGACTGTCCTCAGCAGAAACAAGCCATTACCCATTCAAAGATTCTTTCGGCAGCGCGTCTGACCATCACACCAGACCCAGGCCACTCCCACGATTTGTTTGCTGCGACCACGTGGGTTTTACTTTTGGTTGTCCGTCTCCCTTTAATTTTTGTTTTTTTTAAAGCATTATATAGACCCACCCTGACTGCGAGCTTTTGTCAACAGTCTGCCCTCTTCTGCCTGTTTCGATCACCCGGAGAAGGTGTAGTAGACAAGAAATAGATGTTTCTCCTAAGCAAAAATTGAGGTTGTTAATTTGGTTGTATTATAATAGGACCGCCCTGAAAGAAGAGTTGTGATTTCTTTTGCTTTTGAGGGGGGGATAAGCGCCCCCCAAAAATTAGGGAAGACGCGACCCAACTCCTACACCATTCCTACCTAATCAAGTCTATGTTCGTGTGAATCATTCGTGATCCAGCTTCACCTACAGAAGCAGTGAGTATAAGGTTCTTTTTAATGAATCTTTGCAAATCGCTTTTTTCCTAATAACTGTGCTATTACGCCAAGTTCCACGACAAATGCGGCTAAAGTTTACAGTCTCATGAGAACGGCTCGTCACCTCAAGGAAGAGAAGGGTGGGGTAAAATGTAATTGCGTTACTCATCACAAGTGTATTGGTGTAAAGAGTACATATATTTATTCAACAATGAAGTCAAGTAGAGAGTAAAAGTTGCTAATATTTCGATACTCAGTGAAAATACAAAGTAGCCAAAAAGATACTTAAGCACAGTTGCATGGCAAATCCGAACTATTTTATGTTTAATCGAATTGTTGGCAAATTCATATGAATTTGTACATTCTCAACTGTATGTTTTCACATGATCTGCTTAAGCCCCATTGACTGTTAGGTTTTGGAATGAGAATAGGTTCGCATCTTTGTTTTTTTTTTTCTAAATATCGTACATTTTTGTACAATTCAAATTGTACAAATTCGCTGCCAATTCGCTGAATTGTAAATGTATGTAGTTATGTTGTATCAAATCTAGGGACAAGAATATTGTAGACACTATGGATGGGCTTGTCATCTAGCAACCTCATAGCAACACCCTGACAACCACCCACCACCACAACACCCTAGTATCTAGGTCTGGGTAGTTGCTAAAATGTTGCTTGCTATTCTGGTGTGCGTTTTCCAAAAGCATCGTAAGCTAACTGGTCGTTAGTTCAATTGAACTCTATTGGTAACGACGGAACTTTATTTATTTATTTAGTGATTTAGCAGACTAGTCAGGAACTTGCGACCATAGTTCCTTTTGGGAAACGCACCACTGGCTGGTTGCTAGAGTACTGCTATTAGGAGTATTTGCAGTTGCTAAGGTGTTTCTCATATCTCTTCACAGATCTCCATCTCAAAACGTCTTTAACAAAAATAAAGAGCTCTGATTCTACTCCCTGTAGTGCTGCTGTGCCTCTGTTTTGGAAGAGCTACATTCTTGCCAGCTGACTCACAAGATAAGAGTTTTTATGTGTTAATCCAACGCCGCCGGCCTGTAAGCTCCGTCTGACAGCAAGCGTGCTAACGCGTCCACCCACCCGCTTCTGCGAGCCAAGCCACACTCGTCCCCAAAGGTCACGTATATATAACGCTTATCTCCCTATAAATCTGCCCTCAAGACCAAAAACTTGCTGTGGATCTGTGGGCTAAAAAAATGTATACTAGCCAAAATTTTAAAAAGTAAACAGTCAGTGATTAAACAAAAATAAGAAACTAATTACATGCAAAATGTCAAAAAACTACAGTAGAACAAATAAATAAGAAATGCTACATACATTGTATAAAGTAATCAAATGTATAAAAATACTGTATATTCTTCACTGTGTAAATTAAATATATATTATATAGAATTTAAATATTCTGAACAATAGGTGAGTTACCCGTGTTTTCTTTTCTCCGCTGTTTGCTCTATAAAGCATTATAGGGCCTAAATTACTGTTTATGAGGATACTTGCCACGAAAGTATGGGCATTTGACCCAAAACAACGTGTTGGGGTATTTACAGTTCCATATCGAAGGGCTCCTATACAGCGGGACGCAAAAAATTAAAACCTGTTCCATATATGCACTTTTGAGCACTTCTGCACGAAACATCTGCAGGCATGACAGTGCGCACATATAGCGAAATAAGTTCTCATGCAAACGAAAAGTTTTCAAGACCACGTAGCACAGCAACATCACATGAGCGTGTAACCGCCATAAAGACCGGTAAAATACATAATAGTACACGCCTTACGTGTGTATGCAGCCCACACTACTAATCTCCACTTCAGCAGCACTTACACCAGACTTTACAGTTTTATTTCTATCTATATTCTTAAGGTTCTTACAGAGGAATTTGTTCTAAAAATGTATGCAAATTATTGCATATTTAATTAGATAACACATAATTTGCATATTTAAACATAGCAACTTAATGTAATCAATCAACTGGGGAATATGGTGATATCTATTGGTTCATTATTTTTACCCTATTCAGCTGGGGTGTTCTATAACATAATGTTCAGTTCCGCAGCACAAACAGTTATGTGTTAAAGTGTAACATTTAAGGTTATAGGGTTTGAAAAACTCATTCGCTACCCTATTTTTTTTACCTATATTGCTTCATTGAATTTTTAAGCAAATTTTTAACCTCAATATTAACATTTTAAAATCTAGTTGTTCACGTTTTTCTCAATTATCTAGCTTTGAAATAGCTGGTTTATTTTCAGCATAACAAGATCGGTATCTTGGACAATTGACTGAAAATGAATGCAGTTGTAAAGACCACACACATATTGGGCTCTGAGGACATGATCACATGACTCGACGAATATACACAAAGTCTTCGCCAAAGAAGAAAAGTTTTGAATGCTATGTTAGCTTTCAGCGCCTTGACTCTATCAATACGTCCTTGTACGGATTAGTGCGCTAATTAAAATGTTAGCCGATTCTGTTTAGGAACATACATAAATTTCAACACTAACCACATAGTGGTTACGCGCTGCCAAGGGGGTAATTTTACAATGTTCAAAAGTAAACATACTCTGACATGTTTTCCACAAGTCTTTCTCAACACAAGTTTTTCTGGCAAAGACAAGGTGTGAGGTGGAACTGTTGAACAACGAAAAACATAATCAGACTAGCTGTGGGAAATTTCTGACATTCCACAATTGGAAAAATGTATCTTTGGATGAGTTGTTGAAAATGAAGCAACAATAGAGAGCTATTGGCGCCCTTTGAGACTTCAATCTTGATATAAGAATTACAGAGGTGAAAGCAAATCCGGTCAAACAGCTACAAGCAGCTCTGTCTTACAACGTGACACAAATTAGAATGGCTCGAGATCAGAATCGCTTGTGTGCAGGGGCCAAAATTAACACTCGTCGAGTGCCAAAAATGAGTAAACATTGGGTTTGGCGAATTAATAAATCTAAACAAGTTTTTTCTGGAACTGCAACATAATACATGGCTGAAATCAAATAGTGAGAATGATCATATGAATTTTGATTATGGCAGATTTTTTTTTGATTGATTGATTTTTTAATAATCAATAATATACAGTACAAACTAATGATTTAGAAAATTCTTTGGAAGTTCATATATATATATATACAGTATATATATATGCTGTTTGGATATTGTTTGTATAGCAACGGTTTTCCTTTTGGGCCTCTTTCGTCAATTGCAATTTGTACAATGACAAAATTAACTTCCACAGTCTTTACCTGACAAAGTTTCAGGTTGCTTTTGATTAATGGTGCCACCATTTTGGACATGCATTACTGACCATCGTGACAACCCAAGTGCTTTGTTCACTCATCCATCTTAACAGCAAATTTAGAAACAACCATGTTGTCAAACCAAGGTGCTTCATTCAGTGCAGCAAAATGAATGGCGAAGAATGCCAGTCATGCTTACCTGACTATTTTTGCTGCTCAATCTTAGTAAGCTGCTGACTTATTTTAGTAATGATTTGACATTTAGAGTGGGTTTTACATGAGGACATATATGAAGCAAGCAGTAAAACATTCAGAGAGGCCATTTAGCTTCAGAGATTTTTTTATTTTTTTTTGAATGGCTATTTCTTGAAGATCTGGTTTATAGTTGCTACTAACTACCTCAACCCAAACGTAAAGTATTTCAGAGATTTGATGCAACAAGCATTGAAAACCGGTTAATTCAACAAGCTTGTTGTAGCAAATTTATGCCTTTTTTATTCTCAGAAACTGCACAGAATCTATCAGATTTTAGTATACAATTTTGTATGTTGTGTGTGAAATTCATCTAATTCTGTGCAAACAGTCTGTGGTCATGGTATCTGATGGTTTGGACTCTTTTATTTCAATAAACATCACATTTCACTGAAAAATCCATCAGGGAAAATATTGAGATACTGATCGTAGACAAGTTTTTAGAACCAAACTCTACCAAACCAAAAAAATAAGTGCTCATATTCAAAGGGATGTTTAAGTGCTTAGATATTAAAAAGATAACATGAAAGATATATTTCTCTGATATACAATGACAATGGGATGTCACAATAGGCATTTTCGCTCCGCATAGTTCTAGGAACTTTTTTTCTAGAAACTAGCCAGCATGGTGGTTCCTAGAGAATCAATTTCTCCCTTGGACCGTTTTCTAGCGTACACTATGTCACTGGTAGTTCCTATATAACTGTTTTAGTCTCTACTCTGAAGTAGGAGCTAATTTAGTTCCCCAAAAACAGAGTTTCTAGAACAAAATACGTTCTAGTTCCTGTGGTGTGAACACACCAAAAACCGGGTACTTCCGCCAATAGTTCTAGGAACTATGAAAAGGTTCCTCCGGTGCGAAAATGCCTAATAAATTGATCATTGATCAAGTTCTTTCATGCATAAGTTGTGTATCAAAATGATGGTGCATGAAGTAAATGGGAAGCACAGTTATCACTGTTGAACATTTTTACAGCACACTTCAAAGTATTATTTTGAACCATGAAGTGGAATTGTTCTTGTCGTGAAATGCGATTTGTTGCTATGTTCTTTGGGAATCTTGAACTGATGCTGTATATTGTTCTTTCCCTAAAACGCCATCAATGCATTTATCAAAGCTGTCCAAAAACATAATTTGATGTATATAGGCACAGATATTATCAGTAAAAGGTGTTTACAGTTTGAAAATAGTGAAAGGATTGTGTCCTGGTCACAGTTCATTCTATTAAACACCAGACAATGCCCATTGTATGATTTCCCATGACACCAACCGTCTACCAGTACTCCAGACTGGCCTGTGATCTCTGCGCTTGCATCATTGAAGGCGGGTAAAGTTCAGGGTTCTGCAAGTGGAGATCAGAGCCTTATAGTCAGAAACTACACATTCCACAATGCGTTGGCCCACTTCAAAAACCTGAGAACAGAAAAGCACCAGTAGCTGCTGATTGGTCATGGTCATGGCAGTCAGGTCAAATCGAGCCAGTCGGGTTTCTTATGTGGTTTACAGGTGTGGACGTCCACTGTTTCCTCACAGTCCCTGCACTCCACAGCGCAGCACCACTTGAACTTGCACTCACATTTGCTCACACGATTTACACGCGTGGTGTCGTACCCGCGGCCGCAGCACATGACCTCGCAGCCGTCCATGCCTCTGGAAGACTTGTTACACACCCGTCCTGCTGTACCCAGAGAACCTGATATATAGATGCAGAAATGGAATACATCAGGGTCATTATTTTCCATTTAGTAAAATGATTCCATTGTGAGTCTATAGGCCATTCACTTATTCAATCAAGATCTTTTTCTTTAGAAAAATATTACATGGTAACTATAGTTTTTCCATGGGGCAACTGGGTATTTTCAAGTCTGGGTCATATATTTGTTCACCTCAAAACCAAAAAGAAAAAAAATAAAGCTATAATAAAATAAAAAATACATTTTATGTGTTTAATAAACATGAACATTTGACAAATCGACTAAAATGGAAGCACATTTGACTACTATATATAAAAGTTTTTTCATGAGATTAAGCAACATTCTCTTGCCGTAGTTGTCATAACTGTAATGTGTCTGAGTGCTTTATCTCTGATATTTAATTATCTATGTGTCATATCAATATTCTGGTGGTTCTCATTACTCTAATAATTGTAATAATTTTAATTATTACTGTATTACAAAAAATATACTTGAAGGCAATTATTTTTTATCTAAATTGGCAAATACTACGATGTATAAATTCTTTAGAATTTAATGCATCTTGTTTTGCATTGCATTGCATTACACTGCGTTGTAGTAGGGCTGGGCGATATGGGCAACATATTCTGATATTTTTTTGCGCGATTTGCGATATACAGGTATATATCCTCGAGGATTTTCGTGTTGTATTTGGCTAAATAAAATCTGAAACTTTTGACCTATAGAGTATTTCAGCTAACCGCCCAATGGTTGTCCAAACCTGTCCAATGAAACAATACATATTAAAGGCTATGAAAACTAATAAAGTGAATGTAACAATGTAAGCTTTTATATTATGTGCAAAAAAGGGTTGAAATCACATTTCATTCTAACATTTCAATCTAAAAACAAAAATAAGGCTTTTAAAGTTAATTTCACTAAACTAAAAATGAAAATAAAAGACAACAAAAGCACAGAGTTGTGTTAGGCTATTTTGATTACCCCATTACAGTCACTTTACAGTCAGTGCTATCATAAAAATAGACTTACTTGTAAGGTTTAAAATTCTACATGTCACATTCATTGGCCAACTACAAATATTTCAGCGAAATATATATTTTAGTCAGAATTAGTGCACTTCCTATTTCATTGAGTTCCGTCTGTTTGGCGCGCTCATTCTAATTGAAGTCTGTGAAGTTTAGCAGAGAATCGCATGCAGAAGGCTTATCCAGTCCTGACAGGAAAATGGAAATATTTCCATGACTTTCTAATGTTTACAGATGGAGAATATACCTGTGAAATGTAAGTTGTGCATTCAGGAAGACTGCACATCTCAAACACATTAAACAGCGCGAGTGCCTAGTGTCTCTGTAAGCGGCACATGCAGCCTTTCGGGCCGAGCTGCTTAAACTAATATGCGAAACGAAACTATAAACTATGTCTTACCAGTTTTTAAAGGCCTTTAAATCACCCCCGACGCAAGCTTGTCACATGTTTAGAACAATTTGGATTATGCACTTTCTCCGTAGCAGCTCAGACTGTGTCCTCCGCTATATTTTCAGATGCGCTCGTATCAAACTACTGTATATCGATATAAACGGTATGGCCTCATATCAAATCGCTTGTAAAGAAAATATCGATATATCGTACAAACTCGATATACCGCCCAACCCTACGTTGTAGTAATAAATTATTTGAGAAATGTGTTTAATTTTCATGAAATTTAACAATGCAAAATCTAAATAGTACTTACAGTACTACAGAAAGTTTTCTATTCTTTAAAATGCAAAATGCAAATTCTTATTTTTGTCTTGGGACTTTGGGGTGAAATATGATATTTTCTTTGCCCAATTACTTTTTGATATCCCAACTATCATGGTATAAAAACATTTAGCATGTTCTTTGTTGCTTACCTGCCAAACGGTCCATTAGACAATAGTCTGGAGAGTTCTCAGTGTATACTAGATCATTTTTGGTCGTTCTCTTGTAATCTCGGTCAGCAACCATGAAGCCTGAACCATCCTGGTTCATAGTGACCTCCACAGCAGTATTGTACTTCTTTCTCAAGTAGTCCCCTGTTCGCCGGAAATCAGACATAGCCAGCCAGCATGTCCTGAGAGCACATGACCCACTGACTCCATGACACTTGCATTCAGTCTTCATAAAACGCTTTACTGCCTAAAGAAAACAGAACTCAACCCATGACCTATGAAACACTCAATGACCCAGATTAAAAGACAAGCTCGAATTTTTATAATTAGCTTTTGTAATGTTAGGACATGTTATATAAACCCCTTCAGGATCATAACCTGCTTACCTGTTAGAGAGTATTTTGCAATGATAATCGATCAAATGTGATAATCTTGACCCTTACCATTCTTCCACAGCGGTTGTTGTGCAGATTCATCAGTGCTCTGGCATCTTTGACCATCCTCTCTCTGGCGTCCACAAAAGCTTTGGCAAACTTGATGCCGTAGTTGATGTTGTCGCTACAGCCACCCCAGTCAAAGTCGCCTTCTTCATCGCTCGTCCGGCCTCTCCTGTTGGTGTCGCAGCCACAGATCTTCAGCTCTCCTTGACTGCACTCTCTGGTGATGGCATAAACCACCCCAGCAGAGGAGATCGCATAAACGAATGCTGCTTCACGGCTACCTGATGAAAGAAAAGTGAGAGGTTTTTCATAATGGCATGTTAAAAATGCAGTACAGTTCTACTGTAACCTACAAAAAGAAGATGTTTAGTGTATAATTTCTGGGTTACGCACAGGGTTTTATGTTGACTTTAGTGTCAGCCAACGAATGGCTTACTTACAGTTGTCAGAAAGTGTTTTAACTTTAAAAACTTTGCTTTTCAGTAGTTTAATAGAGCCAAGAAAGTTGATGAGGCGTAAGGCTCTTACTATGGTGTTAAATCCACTGTGCTTTTGTTATATCAACTCTCTAAAATCATCCCTAGATTTAAGCCCCTTGGCTGGCCTAAGTGCGGGAGGCCACTCTAGAGCTTTTAGACATTCGACTGATTCAGGCTGACACTCCTTCACCTTTAGTTTCTTTGGTCGATTGCACTCATAGCCTTGAGGTGTGTTTTTTCGCCAAAGTAGTGCAAAATGACCCCTATTTTGCTCATTTTCCTCCTCCAGCTCATGCACTGAGCCAGAACAGAGGGTGATATGTCAAAAAGAGCAGCTTTGTCTGTCTGCCAGAGTCATCTGCACAAATATTTACATCTCCTATTACTGTTTATACATCAGCCTGCAGAGAACCCCCTCCCGACTAGCCACTTGTATTTGGAGAATATCCACTCTCTGTCAGACTTTCGCCCATTCTTGGGAAGTGGAGATTTTAAAGCCCTTTTTCCCGACATCTATCCAACAGACATATTGATGGGATTGTTCTCTTGACTGCATGCTTTACACAGCTTTTGTTCTTGTAGCAAGTAAAGCTGTAATGTTGCACCATTTACTGTACAGTTATATGCCAACACCTCAAGCTGATTGACTAAAGCATAACCTTATGAAAACTTGTCTATGTTTACCCAAAGAAAAAAAGGCTATTTTAGGACATTTTTGGTCAGAATTCTCATAATTTTTTTTTTACTTTTACGATTTTGTTTGTTTGATTGTTTTGATGTGTTTTTGTTTTTCGTTTTTTCCATTGTTCTTAAACAACCAAAATTACCATTCCAGTAGTAGTGTAAAAATATTTTGCAATTTAAATAATATATTTTGTATACATTTTGTATAATATTATTATATTATTAATCATTTACTAATTAGAAATTTGATAATTTCTTATAAAAGTTTAAAATACTTTAAATATACTTTTGTTTTGAAAATGTTGTTACAATGCTGTCCTTAAATTGGCTTTTTCCTTGTGCAAAATATGCTTTCTCATCTTTCTTTTGATTTTGGGGTGGTTCTACTAGCTTTGGTAAGAATCGTTTTTTTTTTATAGTTCGCACAAACCATAGCTTGATACTTTATGGAATATGATGCTTTTATACATGATACAAGGTTGCATAATTTATGCACGTCATGTCTTATTACTGTATGATTTTGATCTCAGCCATTGTTAGCAATAAAGTATAACACAAACACTGACTGCGCAACATGACGCGGCCAAACACAGTATGGTCTCGCTCCAGCGTGCTGCAGTTCCAGCGATGGTGTCGGAACTGGTGCTGGCATTCTCGGATCCACTCTTTGGCTCCTTCTCCAATGGATTGCATGAGATCTGGGTGTCTTTGGCAGAGCTGCCTCTGCTTGTTCACCAGCCCTGGAATGTTGTCACATATGACCCGTGCACCTAACGCACCAATGTACCTGCAGAAACAAACAGAGACACATTAGTTGACCTAGCATCTGCTAAATGAATAAATGTAATGTATAAATATACATTACTATTGCAGTAGTTGCCCAATGTCTTGTGATTATAAATCAATTTAATGCATAATTATCAAATCAATCACGCTGAACATGAGAAAACCATTTTATAGTTAGATAAGATTGTTGTTTCAGTCAGCCTGCTCTTCTGGGTCCATCTCTTTTAGAGACTGAACCTTCAAAGTTCATGTCAGCCACACTTTTAATACACATTCTTCAGGAACGCTTGATTCAGACGTGTCAATCATTCTGTGGTATAAATATTTTTGCATAGCGACCACTAAAAACTGAATAATTGCCCATGTTCCCAGCCAATTGATTTCCTATAGCTGTGCTAGTTTCATGTCTCAGTCTGTTTCTTCACACATAATAAAATAATTTCAACTTAAATCAATATTTCATGTCCCTTTATTTAGGATATTTTGCAATAATGATACCCATATCCTACTTTACTGTGTCTGCAGAAACTTAAAAATTTCTGTTCACAGAGTCTTAAATACATAGTTCACCCAAAAATGAAACTTCCAACCCAATCTCATGAGAAAACATAAAAATTTTACAAGACGGCCATTTCATATGAATTTGTATGATGTGATTCATACACAAGTGTACGATTTTTAGACCAAGGTCCACCCCAACCTAATTTCATGAAACTGTCAGTGGAGCAAAAACATGTGAACAGTTTGTACAAATATATGAAACATAAAATAGTTGCGAATTTCCATGATGGTGCATTGGAAAATTCTGTCATCACAAACTCGGGTCGTTCAAAACCTGTGTGACTTACTTTCTCCTGTAGAACACAAAAGATATTCTGAAAAATGTATTTTTCAAAGGATATTTAAAAAAAAATAGTGTTTTTTTCTCCATGAAAGTCCAATGTTGATGGGGTCCAATGTTGTTTTTGTGTTCCAGAAATGAATAAAAAGTCATACAGGCTTAGAACACTATGAAAGGGAGTAAGCGATGACATAATTTTCATTTTGAGACAAACTATCCTTTTAAGAGTTACTTCTTTCTCCATAATTTAGATACACCCCAAGTTGTCCCATATCCCATGGTTTTCTGTTGACAAATCTCTACAAGAGTGCAGCAACAATTGACAATCTTGCATTAATATTTGTCATTATGTTGCAGGTTTCTTGTTAAACAGCCTGACAAATACCTGGTGGACCCTGTCTGTTCAAGCGCACCACACAGACACCCTCGGCGAGGTTTACGCTGTGCTCACACGCCCTTGTCTCCTTCCCAGATCTCATTATCCAGTCAGTCATGTCTGGGTTTGTGCGGCAGCACTCCGTACAAACCTACTGAACAATTTCCACTCCTCTTATGGCTGTCTCTATCGCTCTTTCTCTCTCTCTTTCACACACACACACACACACTGACATACTAGTGCAAACATACAGCCCAGCGAAAGACTTATTCCTCTCGCTGTAGCATCCATGGGAGGGCCTGCTGTTGCCGGCTTGGCACGGTTGCCCTGTTGATCCTTGACACACAGAAACACAATCTCGTTCTCCCTCTCTGTTCCAGAACACTTATCAGCTGTATGCGGCTGGGACTGGGAAAGGCCGCTGCACGTGAGCCAGAAAACCGCTACGCGTGAATTGATTGCAACGATGACAACAATCCCCATAACTGTATAAATTACCGTAGGAACTAAGAGATATTTATCACCACTGGCTCACACGGTTTTGGGCACGCCGCCACGGCTGTCTTGCGGACTCACGCCGTCGAATCCCCGCTGCCTTATGGAGGGCAAAAGGGGCCATACATATAGTTATTTCAACATAGATGATACAAACGATAACCCTTCTTTTCCCATTCATGAAATACGTTATTATTGTCTATCGTGAAAGAAACCCAGCATTCATTTTAATTGAAAGTATCAAAAAATAGCATGGACTGAGATTATGTTGTTTACTCAGCTGTGGGGCACTAGGTAGTGCGCTGACCATGTTGATATTGCTACCTCTGAGACGTGATGGGGAACTTATGAGTGCTGCAATTAGAGACGTTTTTAAAGGCGAAATCTGCCATTGTGTCATCATGTCTGGTGTTATACAGTGAAGAAATGGAGATGAAAAGCAATAACTTCAAAACTAAGTCACTTCAAATCTCTATCACCCTAGCAAGTGTGTTTATCTGGTGTGTTCAGCACACAAGTAGGTCTGCTGATCCAGCCAAGACCTGTCATAGTACAGTCTGGAATGTGTTGATCAATGTCACTTTAAGACATCAGACTCCTCTGTCTTTACTAACAACTGCCCTGAGAAATGATTAAACACAGTACTATATGCATTTCTGCCATCACCTTCCATCTAGAGCTATTTGTTTTCTTTCTGATTGTATCATTTTATCTGTTTTTTTTCAGTAATATTGGTGTGATTATACTTAGCTTTTTGCTATTTATTATTATTTATTTGCTATTTTAGTACTTTTAATTTGTGTCATACATAGATCACTAACTGTGCATTACTAACTGCTCTTCCTTTTGTTATCCTGCTCTGAACCAAATTGGTCTAGAAATGTATATTTATATAGAGATTTATATATATGCTGCACCACAAGCACACATTATATAGGCCTACCTTTTCCATAATGTTAAAGTCAATTTAGACTCAAATGTATATTTATATTCAATGAAAAATAAAAATAGTATTATTTTGACATAGGCTTTTTTTCAAACTTTAAATCCATTATTTCTCTACTGTAATCTGAAATGCTTTTTACATTTTATTTTGTACTCTACTTTTCTAGATGATCAAATGTGTGATTATTTTTTTTCCCCCGGCAGGTGGATCTTGAAAAAGACTATTATAATCACATAATTAAAGGGGACCTGAGTCATATCTATAATGATGGACAAAAGTTGGAATTAGTTTACTGAATTCAGCCGTGCTACTGCATTAAGGAAAAATATGTGTTTCCCACCCTTGTACAAAAGTGAATGTATTAAATATGATGTAGGCCTACTTTATAAACTAAATTCAAATTTAAACACACTTTTTAACAATGGTTTTGTCCCAAAAAACGTTGCTTTTCTAGTTTAATTCTTACAGTCATAAGAATTTCTCTGATCTGCAGTTGATTTTTCAGCTTCCTTACACTAATCTTGGAATTTCCATCACAATTTGAAACCATTCCTGAATCAAACGAGATATTAGACTGAAATCCCTTTTTTAGTGTTTTTATTTGATTCGAAATTAATTATTTATTGTTATGATTTGTCCCATATTGTGACACAAATTCAATGAGCGTCCTTGTTATTGGGAGCAGTTCTGTTAGTTTAATTTAGGTCTGAAGCTATGCACCTAAGTTCGATTTCCAAAAGAAAATGAGTGGCTCTTGTGCCAATAAAACACTTAGAAACACCTACCACCAAGACGAGTCCACCCTGGGAGTGAACATGAGCAGCAGTAAGATGAAGAGCAGGTAAATCCTGGGAGCGGAGCGTGACTGAACCCCAGCAAACTCTCGCATGATTTACACGGTCAGTTTGCAAATGCTTCCAATTCCAGAAAAAAAAAAAAGGAAAGAAAAAGTCACAGGTTCATAACAGCTCTTGAGATACTTTATTCTTCATAATTCAAATAGTGTATCTTTCCACGATAGAATCGATCAAATTACTCAGAATGGAAACAGAAACATCCATATAAAATACTGAGTATTCATTCGTATCCAAAGTTGAGTTCCTTTAAGTCGAATTTGAACGTGGTGGTTAATAGTCCAGTGAGTGAGGTACAGTATCTGTTCCGCAGAAATCAGCCCCCCCCCCCCCCCCCCCTCCCCCCCCCCCCGAGCCAGAGCAGGTCTCTGATTGGTGGGAGAGTCTGCGCGCTCATTGGCTGAAATCAGCACGAGGAGAAATGAGCGACTCGCGCGATGCTGTCACAGATAACAGCTGTGCTTCTCAACACAACAGACGCGTTACTCTGACCACTTCCAAAGAAGTAGACCATCGTTTTTGGACGCTACCACGATGGTAATACCATGTTTACTGTAGTACCTTGGATTAACATCAAAATATATATAATTGAATGTTTATTTTAGTGAGGCAATCGTGCTGTACCATGGTATGCAGTGACTTATGCCTCCGACAGGCTAACGTTAACTGTCCGAAAGTATTTAGACGCTTACATATTTAAAAAGTCTGAATAGTTTTGCGTTCATAACAAATATCAAACCAGGTTTCATTTATTTTAAAGACAGATAGCACAAGTACAATTTTAAAGCAAAACATTGATAGTTGGATAGGTTTTAAATGATAAAACAATGATATAAACAAGGCTAAAATGGAAGCAAAAAGTACTTGAACAAATTGTCTATCTATCTATCTATCTATCTATCTATCTATCTATCTATCTATAGATATTATCCTGTCTTGTCTGTCTATTATCTATATATCTATCTTCTATATATCTATCGTCATCTGTCGTCTGGCTTCTATATATCTATATATATATCTATGCTCTTCTAATCTATCTATCTTATATATCTGTATCTGTCTGTCTGTATGTCTACTATATATCATATCATATCAACTATAATATATCTGTCTATCTGTCTGTCTGATTCGATCTATTATCTATTATCTATCGATCTAGCGATCTATCTATCTCTGTCCCATATCTATCTATTATCTATATAGCTATTATCTATCTCTCGTCTATCTATCTATCTAATCGTCGGTCTATCTATCTATCTATCTATCTATCTATCTATCTATCTTTCTATCTATCTATCTATCTGTCTGTCTGTCTGTCTGTCTGTCTATCTATCTATCTATCTATCTATCTATCTATCTATAATATTTCTATCCATCTATCATCTGATTATTTCTATCATCTGATTATTTCTTTCTATCTATCTATATCTATCTATCTATATATATATCTATCTATCTATCTATCTATCTATCTGTCTTGTCTGTCTGTCTGTCTGTCCTATCTATCTATCTATCTATCAATCTGTCTGTCTGTCTGTCTGTCTCTCTATCTATGTCTGACTGTATGTCTATCTATCTATCTATTATCTATATATATATCTATCTATCTATCATCTGTCTGTCTGTCTGCTGTCTGTCTGTTGTCTAGCTATCTATCTATCTATGCTATCTATCTATTCGGTCTGTATGCCTATCTATCTATTATCTATCTATCGATTATGCGGTTTAGTCATCTACTTATCATCTATCTATCTATCTATCTATCTATATGTCTATCTATCTATCTATCGATCTATCTCTGTCTGCCGGTCTGTCTATCTCGTCTATATATCATCTATCTATTGTTATCTATCTATCTATCTATCTATCTATTTGGCTGATCTATCTATTCTATTATATATCTACTTCTATCTATATTACCTGTCGTTCTGTCGGTCGGTCGTCGTCTGTCTGTATGTTCTGTCGGTCTGTCTGTATGTCGATCTATCTACTATTATATATCTATCTATTATCATATATCCTGTCTGTCTGTTATATATCTAATCTATCATCTGTCTCGTCTATCTATTCTGTATGGTCTGTCTGTCGTCTGTCTGGTCTGTTGTCTGTCTATCTATCTATCTATCTTTAATCTATCTATCTATCTATCTATCTGATCTATCTATCTATGTCTTTCTGTCTGTCTGTCTGTCTGGTCTGTCTGTCTATCTATCTCCTACTCTATTATTATTATCTATAGACTCTATCTATCTGTCCGTGTTCTATCTATTATCTTGTCTGTCTGTCTATCTATCTGTCTGTCTGTCATTCTTTTGTTGTTCTATCGATCTATCTATCTGTCTGTCGTCGGTCTTCTGTCTGTCGTCTGTCTGATCGCTGCTCGGGTAGGTATGTCTGTCTATCTATTTATCTATCAGATCTATCTATCTGTCTTCTTATATTATATCTGTCTATCTGTCTGTCTGTCTGTCTAGCTATCTATCTATCTATCTATCTTTCTGTCTTTCTGTCTGTCTATCTATCGTCTGTCTGGCTATCTATCTATCGTCTGTCTGTATATCTATCTATCTCTGGTCTGCATGTCTGTTATTGTCTATTATCTATTATATTCTCTATTCCATATTATCTATCTATCTCGTCTATATATCTCTCTATCTGTCTATATGTCTTTCTGTCGGCTGTCTGTTATCTTCTATCTGTCTACTATCTATCATCTATCTATATATCTCGTCTGTCATCTATCTATCTCTGTCTGGAATATTATCTATCTAATTATATATCGATCTAATTCTATATATCTCTCTATTATTATTATCTCTGTTATCATTCTATCTATTGTCTGTCTGTCTGTCTGTTGTCTGTCTGTTGTTGTCTGCTATAATATCTATCTATCTATTCTTCTATCTATTCTGTCGGTTCTGTCATCTAGATATCGATCTCTGTCTGTATGTCGGTCTGTCTTGTCTGTTGTCTGTCTGTAGATCTATAGATCTAATCTATCGATTATCTATTCTATCTATCTATATATCTATAATCTATCTTATTATCTCTTGTCTAGCGTCTGTGTCTGTCTGTGTCTGTCTGTTTGTGTGTCTGTCTGTCTGTCTATCTATTTCTATCTGTCTATCTATCTGTCTGTCTGTCTGTCTATCTATATCTATATCTATATATCGTCTGTCTGTCTGTCTATCTATCTTTTAGAATTATCTATCTATTATTATCTATGATTCATATATCTACTATCTGTCTGTCTATTGTCTGTCTGTCTGTCTGTCTGTCTGTCGTCTGTCTGTCTGTCTGTCTGTCTGTCTATCTGTATATCTGCTAACATGCTTCATTATAATATCAGGCCAGACGTCCAGTGTTTGTTTAGGTATCAACATGCCGGACTGGCGTATGCTAGTCTATGTATAACTCAATGAATACCTTCTGAACAAAGATAGTAGCCATTGCTCATATATTTTGGGACGTGACATTGTCAATGTACATAATCACCCCAGCTTGCTCATAAAATAGACCACTGGTATTGGACGGAGGGGGGACTGCTTTACACACAGTAATACAAAGTAAACAACAAAGAGCTCCAGCAAGAATGTTTCTGGTCACTTTGACTCACTCTGTCCTTTAGCTTCCTGCCAAAGATCATTAAAGGAGGACATACGCGCATTAGGAGATAAGTTGGCGTAGAATCCACTTTGTTTGCATGCCATTTTAATTATTTACTCATATTGAAAGAATATAAATATGTATTTGAAGTCTTGGAAATAGACACATATATACTTAATTATCATTATTTATTTGTATTTATTTAGTCATTTATTAGACGCTTTTATCCAAAGCGACTTACAAATGAGGATTACAGAAGCAATCAATTGTAGTATTAAAACAACTAAAAACAGATCCAAATCTAAAAGCTAAAACTTTATAAATACTAAATGTATACACATTTAAGAAAATAAATAAAAATGACAAATGGTGTACACAACATTTCAATTAACATATATATGAAAAACAAAACCATAAAGCTAATAAAAAAAACAATTAAATTATTAAAGAAACAAAAGCATAAAAGTATCATAAGGATTTTAACATAACACTAAGCCAAACCACCAAAAACAACACCACTACTAATGGTATGTACAACCACCAAACATACTAGTACTGTTATATGTACCCTACACAGTAAAATTCAATATAATATTATTTCATTCCATATTTAGTTTGTTGAAGTAGTAAAATAACTCAAATTAAATAAAACTAAAAACTTAATAAAAGACCTATACAGACATAAATTCAGACATAATGTAACTAAAATTTAAATAAATAACAAATACAAATAATACAAATCAAATGACAGTAGTTTATAAGTAATCCTAAAAAATAACACTTACAAGCTAAAAAACAACAACTTACTTACACATAGTAAGAAAAGGTTATAAAAAACTGAAACAGAAGTGAAACAAGTAATAGCCGATAATAATATCTATAAGTATATATATATATATCTATAATATATTTAATATATTATAGGTTACACTTATTTTAAGGTCAACTTTCAAGAATAACAAACCATTAATAAGACTTTTGCCGAAAAAACTCGAATATGACTGTTTATTAGTAGTAAGGAGTGGTAAGTTTAGTTTGGGTAGGTTCGCGGAGGGGTAATATGGTCAACAGAAATGGCTTTGTCAGATTTGTACGAAAATAGTTAATTTAGTGAGAATTGGTCCTTATAATACTGTGTTAACTCTCTCTCTCTCTCTCTCGCTTCTCTCTCTCTCTCTCTTCTATCTTCTCGATTATCTCTTCTCTTCGCTATATATTATACTTATATTCTGTTCCATAATAGAACTCATCTTTCAAATACATAGGTTACAAGTTTGTTCAAATCACTCACACTATAATTAAGTCGGTGACCTTAGCGATCTGATGCTTGCCTTAGAAACCGTACTAAACGATTAAATGCAATATAAACCCCACTGGGGGCAATCATGGAGGGCATCATTTTGTGGTCTCTAAAACCGTGTGTGACTAGAATCCTTAAACCTTGGGAATCAGGATGTGACACCAATAATTTCGTCCTGACGTGTCCTTTCTGTAATGAGAGGTTCAGTGCCTACACCCTGATCTAGAGGAGATGGGTGATTATAGACAGTGTGGGGAGGACAAGATTTTCACCCAGGCCAGGCCCATGCGTCCCTGTCGGCCCGCAAAATCGAATACTGTCCAAACAGGAATGGTAATTTAGCAGCATCCACAGGGGGGTGACCATCCATGACACCACGGACATACTACAGATAAAACGTGTATGTAGTCAGCAGAAATAGGAGCATGATATTTGTAGGGACATTACATAGTATTCACAAAAAATTTAATACATAATTATTATATAAGTAATAAAATGGATTTATAAAGTTGATGATATATATATATGAAAAAGTTAATAAAGATAGTATCTAGTAAGTTATAGCAACTATCAATATATAAATTGGCTCTCGCTGCAATATGTGTATTGCTTATCTATGATATAAATTGTGACAAAAACGCATAGGGCGTTTGCCCAAATCTCTGAATTTTAGGAACATAATGGATGTTTCAAAAGTAGGACGGTAAGATGAAGTACAGGTCTAGGCGTGCGGGGAGGGCAGTACCTGACGTTAACAATTTAATCGCGTTATGTTTTAAAACTACTAATTAATTTAAGCATTAAACTGCTAGCACTTTATTTATGCAACTTGTGTATCAGACTTTGCTGTGATTGTCAGTACATGTAAATAATGACAGGCCTTTTTATTTTATAATTAAAAAAAAAAAAAAAAATTAACAATAAATAAAAAAATTTTAAATGTTATATTTAATTTATATTATATTTTTTAATAGATTCAAATGAGATTTTTTAAGTTAAGTCTAGCTCTAGACTGTATAAGCTGTGAGTTTGCGCTTGATTGGAACCTGGTAAGACTATTGTGACCGGGGGGCAGAGTGGCACATACTTCATGCGTGTTTGCCTCTCTGTTTCCCAGGCCACACACACTCACACACATATACACACACATAAAGAGGGGATTTAGGATTTAGGGAGAGGCTCCTGGCTGGTTAAACTGTGATCCCCGCTCCTGTTAGTCTCACATGGATGCTTGTGATGCACACACATTTTTCACACGTTTTGCCCCCGAGTTTGAGACAGCAGATGCTTTAAAGGGTTAGTTCACCCAAAAATTCTGTCATTAATTACTCACCCTCATGTCGTTTCAAACCCGTAAGACCTCCGTTCATCTACGGAACACAAATTAAGATAAATTGATGAAATCCAAGAGCTTTCTGACCCAGCATAGACAGCAATACAACTGAAATGTTCCCAAGTCCAGAAACAATAAGAATTGACTCAAAAATGGATTAAATCTCAAAATAACTTTATTTCACATACTATTTTTAAAATACAGAAGGCAGTATATAGAGTATACTGTGCAGTAAGCTAGTGTACTAGTATTCCTTTCCTAATATAGCCTATGAATGACTGAGGATGGGTGATACTGTGCCCTCTGCTGGCTGGATTTAGGCAGTACAAATATTCAAATCTAAAATCTTTTGCTCCAGCCCATGTCTAACAAAAAAATTGTAACAAAAATTTTTAAAGTTATACTGGTTATAAAAATAACATTCATATCAGATCACAAATATAATAAAAATGTAAAAGATAAACAAAACAGAACATTATAATGTGATACAAACATTTGTAACATGATTCTGAGCAAGATGTAAATATTAGGCTAAATATCCAATACCTTTAGATATACAAAACAAACTGCTATGTGAGAAAGCAAAGGATTGTTTGCACATGCAATCTGTTAAATATATAATTCAGTGTAAAAACTAGATGACAGGGTAAAATGTTCAGATACACAATCATGTGCATTATTGTTCAAAATTTTGGGGTTGGTAAGATTTATTGAATGTTTTTGAAAGAAGTCTTTTATGCTCACCACGACTGCATTTATTATATAATCAACAATACAGTAAAACAGCAATATTGTAAAATATTTTTACAATTTAAAATAACTGAAATCTATTTGAAAGTATTCATTTATTAAAAAAAAATAAAAAAATACGGTACAGACCCCAAACTTTTGAACGGCAGTTTTTATATAAATATTTGTCTGAATAACAATATATAAAACTATTTATAGAAGCTGCTTATTGTCAGTGATAAACGTGAAAAATGAGTTTTGCTCATGGTAAAATACAGAATGCATAATGTATTCATGCACACAATCAACATGCATCTGACTGAGATATGGTAACATTGCAAAATTACTTTCAAATCTTCTAAAATGATTTTAAAAACTGAAATGTCACTCACAAAAAAATCAACAGTGTTTGACACAATCAAGTTCATTATTTGTGCTGGCTAGCCGCTAGACGACAACACCAGGTCTGGTTCTTTGCTGTTCTCTGAGTTGCTGCTGTGTCCGCAACTGGCCGCCGTTTGAGCCAAGCGAGCAGCTCGGAGTGTGGCCGGTGAAGGCGGTGTGTCGGCGAGGCCTGGTTTCTTGGGTGGGATGGGAGGTGGGTTCCCCCTGTCGACTCTGGGAAAAGTTGGAGACCTGATAGTGGGAGACAGCATCCCAGAGTGGGCCAATGTGCGGTAATCTGTGCCGAAAGGGGAACTGTTGGGGGAAGTTGGTTTGCTGGGACTTTGCGGAGTGCTGAGGCAATTCAGGGCTTGTGTGACTGTACTGCGGGCTGCTTGTTTAGAAGAAATGCTGTCTAGTGAAACCACATGGGCTGCACAGGGTGAGAGGTCACATGGAGAATTTGGAGGGGAAGAGACGGTCTGAGAATCTTGATCAAAGGTGCCTTGGAACTTGTGACGGGCTGCATGGAAGCGCTGGTTGATGCCAGCCTGGTACGCCGCTTGTATACTGGGCATGTCAGGTGATTGATTGCTGTTTGTAGGGCTGTGAGCTTGTGGATTGGTCTGAGAGCTCCCATTGGTTAACATGCCTTGCTTCTCAACATTCCCATCTTCCTCCGCTGGAACATGGTGTCCATTCATTTGGGTCTTGTTTGAGTTCTCCTCTACATTGTTCATCTCGCTCCTCAGTTTCTCTAGTTCTTCCTGTAGTGCTCTACAACGTGCTTCCTCCTTTCGTAATCTCAGCCCAAGCTGCTCCCTTTCAGTGTCAAACTCGGCCAGCAGCTCCTCTCGCCTCGCCTCCATTTGCATAGCCCGCTTCTTTTCCTCCTCGATGTCCACTCTCAGAGCCTGATTGGCCACTCGTTCACGATCGAGGCGATGGCTGAGTTCGCTGGCACGCTGGGACTCCTCGTGTGCACGCGTGCCGGAGCGTTTGCATTCCCGATTCAGCGCTGTCATGAGCTGTTTATGCTGGAATCGCTGGTCTTCTAACTGATCGTGCAGTCGTTTGTTCTCCCTCTCCATTCGGGACGCTTTTGCCTTCTCAAACTCCAACTAAACACATGTATAAAACATACACACATTAGTAGGAAATACAATGATAGAGTTGTTTTTAAGTCTTTTATGCTCACCAAGGATGCATTTATTTGTTCAACAATAAAGTAAAATAGTAACAATGTGTAATAGTATTACAATGTAAATGACCTGTTTTGGTTTAAATATATTTAACAGTTATAAACCTTTCATATTAGCATCTGTCAAAGCTCATAAAGTGAAAATTCTGCACAAAAGTGTCACTTTTCACTTTTATGCAGGTTGAGACTGCTAATTTTACATACTTCTTCCTAAATTATATTGCTGCTAGTTGTCAGAAGGATTTTAGAAAATGTTTTATATTTTTCCTTGATATTTTATGTTAATGTTATGTTTACGTTAAAGAGCATGTTTTATTAAATATTTAAATGTCAAATAAAACACACTTTAACAATAAGCTCTTTTAATCAGTGAAATGTTCTGTGGGATCAACTGTGTATCACTTTTGTTGTATGCAAAAATGTGCATATTTAGGATGATACCTGCATAGTTGCAAAATTTAGTAAAATAAAAAAAAATCGGGAACAGGCTACAATTTTTATCTTAATCAAAATTAGTCTTTGCTTTGTTAAAATAACAGAGCAAAGACTCATTTTGATTAAGACAATAAAAATTGTAGCCCGTTGCCATGTACTGTAGTACCTCAAATTAAGATCACTATTAATATTTTCAGTTCTTTGTACCTGCTGCAGGAGGCGCTCTCTCTCCTTCTCCAGAATGTAAGTGACATCATCTCCTTCTGCAGTATCCTCAGCATGCTTCCTCTTCTCCTCCTCCAGATCAGCAATGACCTGAAACCACCACAGAGGGGTGACAGAATGAGATAAAGATTAGTCTATAAACCAATCCAATCTCTCCTTGACCTGGTAAATCCAATTTAAATGATATGATGCTCACATCAGTATCGATGTCAGTGGCTTTCAGCTGTTATGCAGCATAAACTCACCCTCCTGTGTCTGTTCTCAGCAGCTGCTAGCTGTTTCAGCATCTTCTCCTGCATCCTTCTGCAGTGTCCGACCACCAGCTTCAGCACCGTCAAAGGATCCGAGCGAGCCGTGGCCCCACAGACCCCCTCTCGTCTCTGGGAGGAACTTCCTCCGTCCTCCCTGGTCTGGCCGGAGCTCAGGAGGACCTCACTGTCTCTCTGCAGGGCCAGGAATGGGTCGCTCAGGTTGTATTTGCCATATCGCTCCCACATGTAGGAATCTCTACGCTGGGCCTGTAGCAAGACAAGAGACAGATAGGGATTTATTGGATTATTTTAGATGGATTTCTGCACATTTCAATTTAAACAATTAGTGTTTAAAATCTAATTTTCCATAATCTTTTGATTAGTGCTGTCAAAATTAGTGCGTTAACACAGGGATGGAGCTAGGGTTGGCCACCCCACTCACAACTGCTGCTTCCGTCTCTTTTTTCTTGACGAGAATTGTGTCTTTTCAGACGCACACTTCGGCTCAGCGCCAGGCACAGGCGTGAAAAAGCTACAGGTGACGAGGAGCTTCAGTTGAACAACAGTGAACTGTGGTCAGATGAGATGTTGTCAGGCTATATATGTCAGTAAAAACTAATTTTTCTGTCCTGTCTCCCGTTATACTGTGCTTGTAGCGTGTGGTTGTCAATTGCACGCACAAATACGACGGCACTCGCTGTAGCCTTTATCATTTCATATTAAAGCGCGAGTGAAATTATACGAGCATATGTGTCAGATCCGCGTCACATTCAGCAGCGGCAGCTCTTAAATTAATAGCAGCCAAATAAGCTAATAACCCAGCTGGTGTAGAAAAAAGAAAAAAAGAGGAAATCAGTAACTTTTGTAGCTTTAAGGATTCATCTATATTTAATTTAGAATTTAGTATTTGATACAGTTTATTCAATTTCTGTACATTTCCTACTTGCTGAAGGGCAAAGGGAAATATGACATTTATTATAATGGGTTTATGTGAAGATTGTTTTAAGTTCACTTAAATGAGAAGTAATTTTTTAAAAGTCTTTTTTACATTTTTAAAAGTCAGTGTAATGTTGAATGGCTATAGTCAATGGTTAAATATTAGGGAAAAAAAGAACAATTTCCGACAGTATCGGTAGTATTGTTATCAGTGATATTGACCTTCAGTCATAAAAAAAGATGTCATTAAACAAATATTAAAAATATACTGTCTTTATGTTGTTTCTACATTCATTTGAAGATTTAATGTGAAGTTATTGCAATATAAAAGTATATTTAAACATTATGTTAGTTGGGATTAATGTGCATTAATCACTATAAATTTTAGAAAAAATGTGTGATTAATTAGTTATTTTTTTTAATCAATTGACAGCACTACTTTTGATATGAAACGGCTATCCAAGATCTGTTGTCTTGGTAGTTTGCGACTAATTTTTGTAGCTTCTATTTAAAACAACTCTACAAGCCTTGTAAAGCGGCCTCCACTTTTCTCTTTCACACAGACACACTCGGTGCATACTTGCTTTCTAAACAGGAAATGAGATGATACAGAGTACATTACCCTCGCCAAAAAGCAACATAAACCATTCGTCCTTACGTCTGGGGTTTATATGTTGTGTTTGTGTGTGTGTGTGTGGTGCGCGTGCGCGTCAGCTCCCGGTGTTTGTTGTTTTAAGTAAGAGGTCACACAAGGGGTGCATATAGAGATTAAACAATCGCTACAGTTTAGGTAGGGTCAATGCAGCGAACGGGACACCAAAAAAAGTTCCAGCTGGAGTAATTTAATACATCCTGAAATGACTCTCTGAACTAAAAGAGCTCATTTGACCCAGAAAAACCCCCACAAGGATAAGGAACCGAACGGAACTGTTGAACAGTGAAGAGAGAGTAGCTGATTGCTAAAGAGAGTCTTAAATTACAGCATTCAAACAGTGTCGACAATCTGAGACCAACCGCAAAAAAAAAAAAAAAAAGGTTCCCAGGTTGCCAGGTTATGCTTGCATAATGTATTCTGGGTGGTTGCTAAGGAGCTACTAGGGTGTTCTGAGCAGTGTGAGTTCTGAGTGTTGTGGGTGATTACTTAAACTAACAAATGTATTTGGTTGCAACAAAAGAGGTTGAAGCTTAAACGTAAAGAGAAAGGCGTGATGAAACACTCCACTTCATACAGGGTAGTTTGGAATGAGATTTTATGAGTCCAGCTGAAAGCTGTAAGACTGGGAGCTTCTGAAAAAATGACTAGATGTCTACAGGGAATAGAGGTATGAAAATGAATGTCAGGAGGAGGGTAAAGACACACAGATGGACATACATCAAAACACATACTAAGGGTCCAAAAATAAGGTTTTGCCACACCTGTCAATAGAGGATGAAAATGTATTGACCATAAATAATCTGCCAGCCACAAAACTGTATTTTCCATTATTACCCTATACACATTGATGTTGTCAAGACAACTCCCAAAGAAGGGAGTATATACAAGTGCTGGGTAAAAAAAATATTGATCTCTCATTTAAATCGATTCTAATTTTTACGAAATGATTGTGCTTTGTTACTTTTTTTACTTTGTTACTTAACTTTATTATCATAAAAACTTAATTAAGTGTAATTTAAGCGCTTGTATACAAATCAGTTAATTTTAACCTTCAATATAATAGTAATGTAGCACCAACTTACTCTCATGTTTATTTTACAGCATTAGTTGAGAGACTTTTTTTCCTTGAGAAAATTTGGCATGTACTGTACCTGATAAATATCCAAAATAATCAATATCGCATCAAATCGGAAATCGAATCGAAAGCTTGTGAATCCGAATTGAATCGTGAAATTTGTGTCAAAATCCAGCAGCCCTAGTATATACCATGTACATATAACAATGTTGAAATGAAAAGTCAAAGAAACGTGGATAGAATAGATGACTCGATGCTAAACTAACACAGAGATGCCTGATACACCACAGGTTCTCCACTGCATTGTCAAATCACTCGGCTCGTCTGCTCTTTAGAGTGACGGATTCAGGTCGGAACATGCATGTCCATCTGCTAAGTGTGTATTAGAGTATTTGCTGTTTAATGGTTTACTCAAGTTTAGCAACATAAAACCTTGCCATTTTAGACAGATCTAAGATTCTGCTTCTCCAGGAGCTTACAATTATCAGAAACTCACATACTAGCCATGATGAACGTGGTAAATGAGTGTAAGTCAGTACACTTTGACTCTTTGTGAACCTCTGTGGCACTGATGCTGGAGCAGATAAACGTGCCGTGCAGACGTGACACAATGAATTAGTGTTTTACAGTCTCTGAAGCAGAAGGGGTGAGAAAGAGGGTAAAAGCTGTGTTTTTGTCTAGAGGAGGACTGCTGGAGGTGCTTTGCTTAACAAGAAAATGGGGATGATGGTGGGTGACATTGGGGTTTTAAAAACACTAAAAATGACACACAGCAGCTTTAAAGATGAATGTAATTTGTTGCATGCAACCTGTAACAAAAATGCATGTCTTGGGATTTGTGGGATTTCATAGTTGTCACTAAGGTATCCAATGACAAATAAATATATTCGTTATAAATATATCTTTTTTTTTTTTTTACTAATTAATATTCTTCCATTCTCCTATTCACAAAAAGGTAACTAATAAAGGACTTAAAAGAATTGTATTCAAGCTAATTACTTGGTAATTTAAGCTCCAAATAGCCCAAATAAACAACAGCTGTATGTACTGTATGGAACCTTTGCTTTTATTCAAGTAAATGAGGCGCTTTCCATCTATAATGTTTATGATGTTTTCAATTGTGTGTGTGTGTGTGTGTGTGTGTGTGTGTTTTTTTTAGCTAATATCTTATCATTATGGGGCCTTGGGAAGATTAACCTTACTAATGACTTAAGATAAGTCAGCCAGTCTGGTGCCTTCAAACAATCTGTGTGTGTGTGTGTGTGTTAGTCTATCTGATAGATAAAGATGCCATAAAGAGTATCTTCACTGAGAACATTAGAGAAACCAGGGATAAAATAGTGAGATACTGTTGGTATCTGCTACCTGCACTCTCAAAATCATACTAACCACTCATTTGATAGTAAAATATATATAAAGCTATTTTTGATAATACATTTACTTGCTTAATTTTGAGCTGAACACCTGGAAGGCATTCTTTCTGGAACTCGAAGTCTATTTACTTGTTAGTCATGAAATGTTTTCAAGTTTTCCTGCAAAAGTCAACAGCTGCTAAGGGGCAGAAATAAGCATGGGAATGATTATTTGAGCAAAATACCATTTAGTTCCCCTCTTTTTTCAGAGAAAGCAGCACAAGCAAATAATGAATAGTGTTTGTATTTTCGATTAGCATGACTAATGAAGTTATACAGAAATTAGGAGCTGTTGTGATGTGACTTCTGCCCTCCTGTTGATTTTCCCCTTTACGTTTGACCAAATGCATAAGGAAAATTTGCAATGTGTATGTGTGTGAGAGAGTCAAAGCAGAAAAGTCATGCCTTAATGACCTCATTCAAAGCAGGCATTGAGTGACAGAGATTGTAATCCCAGCATGCCAGAACATCGCCCCTAAAAACCACAGAGAGTTTTAGAAGAAATATGCAGTTGGGTTAAATTTATGCTATCTACTTAAGAAGTCGCCTTAAAGTGATTCAGAAGAATGGTTGGTTAATACCCCAAATCTACGGGTTGTGATGCTCACATAGCCTCAGTCCAATGCTTTCAAGAACAGGAATGCAGCAGATAATATCTGTTCAGCCTACCATAGAGATTTACCACAAAAAACATGATCTGAGAGCACATATGCTGAATTTTATTACCATGCTAACATGATCAGATGAACAGACGGCACTGTTACTTATAGTTACAGTAGAGCTGTCAAACTCGACAAAAGTAGTTGTGTTTGTGTAATAATGTTTTGCATCATGTGTGGTTTGTTTGGGTCCTTGTTTGCAATACAGCTCAGCAGTCGTACAGTGGTTGGGGGGGCCCAGAGTACTGGCGTTTGTACGGACGCAAATGATATGCTCAAAAAGGGAAGTTGTCTTGCTCACAGTCTGGCTGATTCTGAGTCATTCCTACATTGCCGAATCAGTATCTCAGCAGCTACTGTGGTGGTATATATAAATTGAAAGTAAACTCAAAAACTGTTTCAGGCTACATTTCACCACAAAGCACAAGTGGTATGTATTTAATGTGTGTGTGTTTGTGTGTTTGTGTGTTGTAGAATATTATAATAATAGATTATATAGACATAATATTTGTTATAATTTTTTTTAATATTTTTATAGCATTTTAACACTAATTTAAATAATAAATTTAACAAATAAATGTATTAGTGCCTTAAATGTGCATACTTATTGTGGCTGAAATATGATTTAGAAGACTAAAATAAGAATTAAACATGTTCTTTACAGGATTTTTGTGAACTGCACCATTATAATGGTGCTGAATGATTGCTATGTATTTAGTGAGGCAGATTTGATTGTTCATCCTGAGTTTAGTTCAGCCTCCTGGATCTGAGGCGAGGTTTGGAAGCCTGGTGTCCACCAGAAGTGTGGGATGAGGCCCAGCAACAGCGCTGGAATGTAGTAGGAGACTCACAGAAAAAATAAATAAATAAAAATTCAGCAGAAAAGAGTTTGATGAAAAAGCAAAGTAAATGAGAATCCAGTCAACTCTAATTAAACCCTGATGAACTGGGAACATACAAAACACAGGAAGTACAACAAACCAAGTCTTAACAGCAGTTATGATCAAATATCACTAATTTTGGCATTTAGTGTAAGTTCTTGGCAACTATTCCAAAAACGTGTGAATTCGGCATCATTTGAAACCAACGGCATCCTTTCTAGTGTAAGGATAAGGTTTACGAAAGCTAAAGTTTTTTTTTTTTATAAATGTATAGCCTTTACATGTCTTAAATAAACTGACAAAAGTTCATCGTTGTCGTAGATGAACTGTACACTGAGGTTTCTTAGTGTTTAATATACTAGCTTTTAATATGTTAGCGTGCACGATTGAGCTCTGAGCCAGACAGACATCTGGATTTTGTTGAGTGATACAGCTATAATGTCTCTCATGGGCATCTAGTCTGCTGTGCAAAGAGTTAAATGTGTTTGACAGCAAACTACTGACTGTCGATACACAATTACTGACGCATACTATTATTGAAGTATTGGCTTATTAATATTGATGTAATTTCTCATTAACAAGCAAAACTTCACCAGTAAATCAGACTTTATCAATCTCAACTATCTAGGTCAAATGTATTCAGGACAATCTGGGTTTGTTTATATATTTGGCTGATGGGAAATCTCCAAGGAATACCAAAACATACACACCACAAGATCATAAGAGCCGCCAATCTCAGAGTGAGTTGCCTCCCTAATGGTGTAAATTAATGTATGACTTGGGTTGCAGCTGCTCGGATAAACATGCAGCAATAGCGCTGTACATAGCGGAACATCTAAACATCTTGAATGGATAAATTAGTCCAGATGCTCCTGAATAATTGTACATGACACAGGAATGATTTTCTTTTTTTGTCAAGTTCACTACTGGCCCACCATGCCTATTTTCTTTCTATTCCTCACAAAACTATCATATAGCTTAAGAAGACTTAGATATGTAATGCACAGGTCATTTGTAGTGCTCATTTATGATTCATTTATAGTGTTTTTGATCCAAATTAAGGGCTGTATGAAGATTCTCCAAAAATTCCACAGAAAAAAATAACACCCATATGGGTTTGGAATGACATGTGGCTGCATAAATAATGACAGAACTAGGGCTGTGTGATATGGACAAAAAAAAAACGATCACGATTTCTTTGATCAATTTTGCGATTTCGATTTTTAATCACGATTTTGTCACACACAGACATGCTTTACAGTCATAAATGCATTCAGTGTGAATTTGAAACATATTTCCAAAAGAAAACCAATTAGAGCTTTATCAAAAAGCTGTAACATGTCTCTAGAACAGACATAAGGCAAAATAATCACTAAGTAAAGGTGTAACAAAATGTCTCTAGAATAGACATATGGCAGAAAATTTTTTTAAATCCTGTGTCCAGGGATTTTTTTTTGGGGAAATTTTTTTTTTTTTTTTTTTTTTTTTTGCCTGCATGGGTATAAGCTCTGTTGGCATTGCCTCAGATGTTGAACTACATTTGTTGTGCCAAGTTCACACGTACTCCGTCTGCAGTGTGTATACAGTATGTGTATGCGGTGCAGAAACAGCACGGACTCATTTTGCTTTCGCAAAGGACGCGCTTGCAGTTCTGCGGCTGTTTACCACAAACACAACATTTATCCATTATTTTGATTTCAAATCCAAACGTTGTTTCTGAAAATGCTTTTTCAGCATTGTGATTATCTTTTATCACAGTACAGTAATACAATCTTTCATAGACATATTCACGCTTAAACTCAATAAATATAACTTTGTTTAACTTAGGGATGCACCGATATGAAAATTTTGGCCGATACCGATAACCGATTATTCTTTATTTTTGAAAGCCGAAAACCGATATGTTGGCCGATAAATCTAAATCCAAATTTTTAAGTCATTTTTGAGAGCCTGATTACAAAAAAAGTCTCATCATTAAAAGCCACATCCCAAACACTTCAACATAAGCAGCCTAGTTCGAACGGTGTACGTTTTAAAAATATTTTACTCTCCCATTACCAAATTTACTCATAAAAAAGTCTTACAAATAAATAAAATAATGAATAAATAATGCAAACAAGTCACTGGACATCATTACACGTGTAAAGAATCAAAATGAATGAGCCATAGATCAATAAAACGGAATAGCCTCTGCACGGACAATAATTAAATGATTTATTACTAAACCATATTGTTGATGAAAATATAAGAGAAAAATACAAGTGGTTGTTATTAATAACGTATCAATGATTTTGAAAAAATAATAAATTAATACCACTGTTTTAAATAGCAACCGTTGAGCTGCGCGTGCTGAAGCTGAAAAGCTGAATGAACACGGTAAACTGAAGAGTTTTGCTGGCAGCTTATTTAACTCAAAAATGCATCCTGAGATTAATATTAATAAAACAAACATAATATTACAATTTATATATGTACAAAATGACGCAGTTATAGCGTGCTATAGTCAGAATGTGTGATCATGTTGTGGATGCGCTCTTCCCATAACAACACGCTAAAACACAGCAACTAAACCCAAAGAATTCACAACTTTTTATTATAATAATGTTCTCATTAGAATGTTATATACACGACATTCCCAATCATAGTTATTAATGTTGTGCACTGCTGTTTGAGCTGCGTGCGCTGAGCTAAAGATGATCACCGGTAACTGAAGCGCTCTTTTAACTTAACCAAACGCATTCTATATGAGATAAATCACATATACATCAAGTAAACACAATATTACAACCTACAATTGCACAAAAGTCTGCAAATGAACGGCGCGCATCTGAAGTGTCTCTGAAGGAAATAAAGCATTATTTATCGGCTTTAAGATATCAGCAACATTTTCTTATCGGGCCGATACCAATAACAGAAAAAATGAGCATTTATCGGCCGATACCGATATGGTGGCCGATATATCGTGCATCCCTAGTTTAACTACCACCACGAGTGCCATCTATTATTGCCTTGTTTATCTAAAAGTGCACTTTTCCTTGTTTTAAATCTAGCCAAAAAGCCATGTGTTGATGGTGAAACAGTAGACTTTAATTTATGCATTTATGGTGTAATTACTAAATTTTCGTGTTAATCCATGTTATTTTTACCACGAATAATGCGCTGTCACTTTAATTCAGCGCGTGCAGAACAGCAGAAATAGATTCCGTGTGGAAACGATCGCAGCATGACTGCTGGAGACGCACCGTTCCTGGAGCGCACTGCCGGAGCGCAATCGCGTGCAGTGTGAACGCTCTGATCCGTTAACATGGGCGCAGACAAAATACGCACCACAGACGAAGTGTGTGAACCTGGCATTACGTTTGTATGCCTGCCCAGTCTGTTCTGTTCTCGTGCTCCATTTAGGCGCGCTGCATTCTGATTGGTTCGGATAGCATACTGCGGGAGGTCGGGGGCGTGGAAAATCGTGCTATAAAGCGATTTAGAAATTGCGCACGCTCAAATCACGATTTTATGACGATTTCGATTAATCGCACAGCCCTAGACAGAACCTTCATTTTGGTGAACTGTTCCTTTAAGAACCAAGAGTAGCACGATTTGCCCGTACTGCTATAGACTGCTGCTTACAAAGAAACTATAAAAAACATTCTTGTCCATTGACGGGACTGGACTAACCTTGAGTGCCTGTATGACAAAGTCTCTGGCCTCCAGCTCTCCCTCAAGAACACTGAAGAGCAGCAGCACATCTCTCTTACTCAGAGCCTCCACATAAAGCTTTGACTCCTGAAAAGACAACAAAACGGAGCAAATGAGTGGGCGACTAAATACGAAATATAAATGCAATCAGAGTGTTTTCAGCAAATGATACACTGAATTAGGACAAAGTCTATACTAAATTGTTTGGAAAACATGCAGTCAGGCAACAATCTCCATGTCCACAAATCTTCTCCCTTCCTTTCCATCTGCAGACCAAATGACTGCAGTCTGCTGTATTCTCCATGTGCTCGTTTTGATTATACAGTGTGCTGCTTATTCAGTGTATTATATATTAAAATAAACAATACAAACCCACAGTAAGTAGATGAACTACAGGCCTATATATTTTGTTTTAGGTTTCCAGTATGGATGCAGCATGCAAATATTTTCAGTTACCGATGCAATTAAACATCAATACCACTTGCAGGTATATTTGACACACACACACACACACTCACTATCATTCAAAAGTTTCGAGTCAGTACAATTTTTTAAGGTTTTTGGCAGAAGCATTTAATGCATCCTTGCTGAATAAAAAGTGTTCATTTCTTTAAACAAAATCTTACTGACCCCAAATTTTTAAATTGTAGGTAATATTAGAAGTACATTTTAGGTTACATTACAAATCACTTTTTATATTGTATATTTATTGTATATAGCAAAAAAATGTTTTTTGCCATGTTCTTAGCATCAACAAACTATGAAAGCCCGTTTCCACCACTGAATAAAAAATCAAATAGGCAATTGCGACTTTTTATCTCACAAATCAGACTTTTTTTTGTCTCAGAATGCATGATACAAAACTTGACAAATTCGAGAAAATAAACGGATTAATAATATTTATATTAATAGTTTATAGTCATAGTTTTTTTCTTAAAATTGCGAGTTTATAGCTCGCAATTCTGACTTTATAACATGCAACTGCGAGTTATGTCAGAATTGCGAGAATTTTTGTCAGAATTGGATTTTATAACTGGCAATTGCAAGTTTATATCTCACAATTCTGAGAAAAAAAAGAAATGAAGTCAGAATTGCAAGACAAAAACTTTTGTGAGAAAAAAAGTCAGAATTGTGTATTTCTCATATTTCTGAATATATATCACGCAATTCTGTGAATAAAAAAAAACTTATTTTTTTTATTATTCAGTGGCGGAAACATAAACAGTCTTGCTTTGATAGTTGAAAAATTACATACCAATCGGGCCATGATTAAATGCATTTTTGTTTTATTCTTTCATAACTAAGTGCACTAAATCAACAGACTGAATTAAACCAATCACAATTTTCAGTCTCTTTATCTTTGAGAGGTTTGTTTGCTGCCATTATGCTTCATCAAAAGCAATTTATTTTAAACCAGTCCTCCTGGAGCAATCAAAGGGTTAACAGGCTTGTCCAAGAACATAATGGCTATAGATCACAGCTGTGATCTCAGAAAAACTCCCATTCCCATGTTGTGTTTCTTTCTGTGCAGTTCACAGGAAAAGAAAAAAGCAGGGCATTTTTTCCATTTTACTCTTATGAGTCAAAGCATCTGTCACACATCAAAGCTAAAGCAGCATTCCACGACTTTTCTACTGATAGACAGCTAGAGAAAGAAACGTGTTGTTGGAAGACTGAAATTCCTTCCAGAGCTCTCGCTTCTAAATACTCAGTAATTGTGCATGGATAACCTTGAAAGTATCGAATTTCACTTTCCCATATAGCTTCGCACACCATAAATGCTTTGACCCTGCGCTGCAAGCTTCAACTGAAATAATCTTATGAAACTCAATCTAGATTTCTTCCTTCTGACCCCACTTCGCTTTTACAGTAATGGTGCTTCATGTCGAGATTTGTGTGGTTAGCCAAAGTTTCCACATCATGAAGTCACGAAGGAGAGTGTTACATAATATGCCAGAGACGGAAGACGTCCAGCTACTGTGCTCCAGCTGAAATTTGGAAGCTTGACTTCCACGTCAGAGCTGCCATAAATCGCATTACTGTACTTTAATTCTCCTTTTCATCTGTGTTGTGCAACCTTTAGTCAATCTGTGCTTGTAAATAGCCGTCACATGTCTTTTGATGTATTGTGCACCGATGGGAACGGCGTACTAGATCTGAGGCCGTGAGTATGCAAGAAAGCTTTCATGGTTTGTGGTTTATCCGTTCAAGCAGTGCTAATTTGAAGCGTGCTCCTAAGCAAAGCCATACTTTATAGACGCGCTAATTTCACAACTTCACTTTGCCTTTTATAAAACCCAAAGAAAATGATATCATGCATCAGTAAGTGCTTTCAACTAACTAATAGTTATATAGATCACATGTAAAAAATACAAAAGATACACTTGCTTTTTTTTAGCACGCGTGTGTCTCTTTACTAAAACTTGTGATTTAGAATGAAACATTATAGGAAAGGTGATAAAAAGAGTCTTAGAGATCATTATACATCTACAAAACCTTTCTTTCATGTGCACTTGAGGATTAGCCGATGGTGTTCTTCATGGTTGACTAATTTGGCATTTCCTTTTTAATGGTGCCCATGCCTTTCTGAATGAAAGGGTGCTACACTATTCAACATCGGCCTGAATGCTTCTTAAATTACCCAGCATGTCTCCCTGGAGCTAGACTGAAGCAGTCAGTGTTTGAGTCCAAGCTCACCCGACATGTCAGAGGGTAATTAATTGAATCCTCAAGCTGCTTGTGAGCTACAAAACAGATGGCCCAATGTCAACTGCCTGTTGATGTGATCAGCTGTATAAAGACTCCATAAAGTGTCATATATTTCACTCTTTTAAACATTTAAGCAGTTAAAAATAATATTCCCATAGATTTTGTTTTATTGTTGTACATATTTCAAAAATCTTTTTTTTTTCAGGTTCAAAGAAAAAAAAAAAAAAAATTTTGAAATATTTTTTTTTCCAAATAGGATTTTGAAAATGTAACGAAAAAATCACGAGACCATTTTCGAGACCTAATTTAGTTATAATATATTATAAAATTATATAATACAATATATAATGTGATCAAAAGTTCCTTTTCTTTCGCTGACTCTCTGTGATGTTATGCATCCAAACCTAATGTACTGCCTATTTGGACTGCGTGCAGCGTTTTTGGGCTCATTTGAGTTTAATACATATATTACATATACATAATAAACATAATATGAATGATGCCCAAAAGCGATGAACGCCTATTGAAGCACAAATGCTACCTTAGGTACTTTCGAGACACAGCATCTGGCTATCTGGAAAAAAATTACATTTATGCAGACCTCACAAGCATAAAGCAGTAAAATAAGACTGTTTACTTTAAAAAGCGATGTCTCGACTATTTGAAGTTTTCTTTTCCATACAACAAACTCTGCTGTCAGAACTGTTGGCTATTTAAAACGAATTAGCATTAAGTATTCAAACTATTCATACAATAATCCTAGGAAAAAATACTTTCCCTGCTCTCGTGCTCATTTTCGTCACCTTTCTTTCTTTAGAAGTATTAAGCGATTTGTTATAAAGACAACGTTCTCACCGTTGTGGGTGCCATGCCAGGTTTGATCAGTTTCCAATGTCGCTCATCGAGCAGCACCGTTGTTGAAGATCGGCTTCACCGAAGTTCATATGTGTGAAGGAACGCAAACAGACATCTTACGTAGCCAATAGGGTGAACGCGTTTTAGCTCAATAGACCAATTAGAAACGAGACGGGGGGACAGGAGGCGGGACGTAACGGGAAAAGTTTATAAAATGGGATTCTTTGTGCAGCGGTGAGCATTGTAAAGCACTCATGAACTACCAAACAGGTCTTAATCACGACATATTTGGACGGGGTTCTTGTGAAAACAACGTTTTTATGGCATCAGGGTCGAGTTAGATAAATAACCACTCTAAAACTCATCCTAAATGTTGAAAATATGTAGACGGTTAGTTCAATTTGACGAAATGCACGTGTGCCACCTGGTGGTGTCCTATTGTAATTCTGAAGCACACAAAATAAGAGCAGCCGCAAAAAGTATTTGGACATTCATGTCAGAGTTTTAAAGTAAAGTAGTCAACATTTGAAGTGGATCACAAGTTGTCCTAAAACCAAAATGCGTTCTTGTCTCAGGACAACTTTGATGAACTTTTGTGATCCACTTCAAATGTTGACTACTGTAGACAAATGCCTTTAAAATATCCAACTGGGTGGCATTCCATTTAAAGAAAAATAAAGCAGAATGTTTCGCAAAAATAAGTGTGTTAGGTTTTATATTGCAAAACTTTTTTATCTAATCTGTGAAATGAAAAATGAAGAGTTGAATAAATAAAACAATAATAAATGAAGCCGTGTGAGGACAATGTGATATAGGGTCAACAAATTAAACAAGTTGACACAAAAATCCTTCATTAAAAATGTTATATTACAAATTTCATTCATCTGATAAATACAGGCATTTCGCAAAGCATTGTACAAAAAACAATTCATCATCACAATCCTTTCTAGCAACATACAATGACAAATCAGGGCACAATTAAAACCAAACATAGCGTCATTCCCAATATCCAAGACAAATACAATGTAATGTGCATCTCAAAACCAGAGTGTCTGTACGGACACACATTGAATAAGGCGCTGTTGACAGGAATTTTTCAGACTGGATCCCTTCTTATCGGTCTTCAGGTTTTAAAGTTGAATATTCTGTTACTGTGCTTCTGTTATTCAAGTCTTCTCAAAGTAAATGTGACAGTGAAATAGCACCAGTTTGTTGTGATTCAACTCTGTTACAAATACTCACACACAAAGGTAAGAATAATTTACTTAAACATATTTGTACTGTACAAAAGCATCTGACATGTACAATAAGACAAAATGATACCTGAAAACAACAAATGTACAATCCAGAGACATCTGGGCCAAGATGTGGGATTGTAAAACCACATGATAATATTAGTTCTGTTTGGACAGCACTGTTGTGTTACATACATTGCCCAAAGATTTCTTCTGAGCACCGATACTACTAGTTAAGTTAAGAGTCCCAGTCAGAATTCCAAATCACTGATTCATAATGCCTTCCATTTGGTATAAGTCACTATTGTGCGATTTTTCATAGGTAGTCGGGTCATTTTCTGTTCCAGCTGAATTTATTTCAGTTCTTTTCTTGAGGAGGTGCAGTTTTGGGCTTTAGCCCCAATATGTGTAAAGTTTTTTTTGGATATTAATTATTTAAAAAAAAATGTTGTAGTGCAGTTGGGGTACTGTAGTCACTAGATCAAGGTCAGTGACATCAGAGAACACATATACACACACACACTTGCTGCCTTTTCAAGGCTTGGAATCTTTCAGCATGTTTATGCGAGCGAAGATTTTGAGGGCGGGTCCTAATTTAATATTCATGGCACTCATTAGGTGATCTTCCTTTAGTAGCAGCATGGCCTGTCCATCAATCTCCTGAGCACGAAACTCATCTGCAATCTCCTGGCAACCTAATTGTGAAGTCACAAAAAGTTGCACCATTAAACAGCATATTTTAAAATAAATTTGAAGTAATTTATTGTTGTAGAAAACCTGACTTTCATCATAACTTTCCATTTATCTTTTTTATCCCATCTTTATATTATATTGTAATATTTAATGACAGAATATCATATCAAGTGCATGCATATGTATATACACTACTGTTCTAAAGATTAAAGGGGTCATATGATGCAATTTAATTTTTTCCTTTCTCTTTGGAGTGTTACAAGCTCTTGGTGCATAAAGAAGATCTGTAAAGTTGCAAAGACTAAACTCTCAAATCCAAAGAGATATTCTTTATAAAAGTTAAGAGTCAGCCACGCCTACCTAAAACGGCTCGTTTCGAACACGCCCCCACATATCTACCTCACTATGTGGGAAGATTTGCATAACGCCGCCCAAATGTTCACGCAAAGAAAGAAGGCGTAACTTTTATTCTCGCTGTAGTATTGTTGTTGCTGCCGCCGCCATGTCGTGAAGGCGCTGTGTGCTTCGTTGTGAAAGCGAAACTACTTTGTTTGGCCTCCAAAAGAGGACGATATCCGCTTCGTCATGCCTAGAGCTGATCTGTGCTGGTCGCTGAGGGAATACATCAACTTAGTGCTGTGGATCGCCGGATCGGCTTTCACTGTTTTCACCGCTCCTTCGTCGGATCCACCGGGACCGCCGTTCTCGATCCCGCCGCCTCAGCTCACTCTTTGGCCCCTCCACCCGGCCTCAGCTCACGCTAAGCCGGGGGTTTTCACTCACGCTATAGGCCACTGGGTTTTTCGTTGTGAAAGCGAAACTACTTTGTTTGGTCTTCCAAAAGAGGACGATATCGCTTCGTCATGCCTAGAGCTGATCCGTGCTGGTCGCTGAGGAAATACATCAACTTAGTGCTGTGGATCGCCGGCACATTTTATGGAGGACTGTTTACTGATCCTGGGAGAGTAACGTTGGACTAAAATGCCGGCAGTTTTGACTCGCGTAAGTACGTTTTCATTTTAAGGATTTGCCAATGATGATTCAAACGTGAGTTTTGTGCAGTGTGGAGTAGCACTTGTTGTTTCTCATTTCTCTGATCACAAATGCAGACATGGTTTATGTTTACACGGCGCGATATGCAATGCAATGCCCGTTTTTTAAAACGACAGTATAAGTCATTATAATCAGTAATTATGTCCCCACTGGATGCAACAAATGCCTCGTTTGTAATGGGTTTTAATGTTTTTGTGTCGTTGCTCCGGCCGGACACGGCATCACAGTATGGTGAGGGGCGTAACACTTCCGTCTCACACTTGAGGTATTCAGCCAATCACAACGCACTGGAGAGCTAAGCCTAATCAGAGCACACCTCGCTTTTTTCAGACCGATGAGCTTTGTAAAAAAAAAATCGACGCGTTTCAGAAAGGCGAGGCATAGAGGAGAAACAATAATGTACAGTATGTGGAAAATAATGTGTTTAAACAGCATAAACACATTTCATTACACCAAATTCACAAAATAATGTTCTTTTTAGCAGCATCATATGACCCCTTTTAAAAAAAAAAAAAAACATTATTGAAGGAGTTATCTCCTGCTCACCAGGGCTGCTTTTATTTGATTAAAAATACAGTAAAAACAGCAATATTGTGAAATATTATTACAGTTTAAAATAACTATTTTCTATGTTAATATATTTTAAAATGTAATTTATTCCTGTGATGCAAAGCTGAATTTTCAGCATCATTACTCCAGTCTTCAGTGTCACATGATCCTTCAGAAATCATTCTAATATGCTGATTTGCTGGTCAAGAAACATTTCCTATCAGTAGGTTAAAAAACAATTGTGCTGCTTAATTTATTTTTTATTTTTTTCATTTTTTCTTTGATGAACAGAAAGGCCCAAACAACAGCATTTATTTGAAACTAATTTACGTTTTTTACTGTCACTTTTAATAAATTGAATCCATCCTTGTCGGGAAAAAAAAGCATTCATTTCCTAAAGAAAAATCATACTGAGCCCAAACTTTTGAATACTTGGAATATAGTACAAAATATACATATACCCAAATGATATGAGCGACTTACCTGGCAAAGAGCGAATGAACTCAAACACCTCATGCACATTCCATTTGGTGGGGTCAATTGGCAGGAAGTGCTGACTGAGGAGAGGAAGCTCTTCGGGGTCGTTAGCAGCGAGCCCACCTTGAGAAACGATTGGGCCAGAACTGGCTGCAGAGAGCGGGGAAGTTGCTTCCTCATAGCTGGAGATATCCGAGCAGGGGCTGGACTCTCCTTGACTAGGCTGAGATTGGAGCGGTGAGGATATAGATTCTCCCTGAGATTGCTGAGGCACAGAGAGCCGCTGTGGGATAAAACAAGAGACTATATGAGGATGATTTACTTTATATATTTATACAAAAACATTGTGGGATGAACCACTAACACGTTGTACTGAAGTAGCTGTTCACCTGCTTTTTGGCCTCCCTGCCTCTGGGACTATGAGACCTCCTCCTTCTCCACTGATTTATCTGATTGGTTGTTTTAGTTCTGTCGGGGTGGAACAGACCAACCCGCTTCGTGCAACTTACACTGTATCTGTTCAAGAGGGTTATACATTACAATACAGATCAAAATGTTGCACATCACATAAATATATTATTAGTTATCAGTTTGATAGCAGCTGAATGAATAAGTGTGTATTAGGGCTGGGCGATATAGCTAAAAAAATGTATAAACGATATAATGTTTCATATCGTTGGGTATCGATAATTATTGACATTTTTTATAACCTTTTTTAAAACAAAGAGCAATAGAACAAAATTATTAAATTTAAATTTAACCACTGTATTTTTAAATTAACCCAATTTATCGAGACAAACAACAAATATTTTTTTGTTTTAACACACAAAATAAAAAATAAATATCTCATTTCTAATGTTTTATATGCAGATTAAATAGGTCTGAAGGAAACTTTTGTCTTGTCTCCCAAAGCCACAGGAGGGCGCAAAGAGCAAAATAATGCAGCACATTAAATTGCCAATGCAAAGGAAATAACTGTCTATAAAAAGGAAAATGTGCATTACGTCTAAATTAACTCATATAAATCAAACATAATTTCGTAAATTGCATAAACAATTATGAACAAAACAGCATCATGTATTTATGCATTGCATAAATAAAAAAAAAAAAGAGCCGAATCGCCCATCACACAGATTGCATTTAAAAACATATGAGATGCAGTGAAATGGAATAAACCTCCACAAATTCGTGACGCGTTTTGTTTAAACTGTTTTAACTTTGCATGGCTTTCTATACATCTCTTGTGTGAGACATGAGAGCAGCAGTCATATTTGTCTGTCTAAAAAATGCGCTGAATATGCGTTCTGTGTGAATCGCTCAAGAGGGTCTAGCTGCAGCCTTGCACTTGCACTCTCAGACTTGCATTCTCAGACACTTGCGCTTCCGCTAGCGACGTCACTTGTAGTCTTTTTTTATTTTTTATTTTGTTCTATTTATTTTTTATTTTTTGTTTGAATCTCTCAACATTTTTACAACAGTAGCCAGGTGGTGAAGACGAGAAAAAAGAAACTAAATTACAATGTCACTTGCAATCGCCACTTGCACTCTCTGATACCTACGACCTCACTTGCAATCGACACAAATGGTGCGTGTTGCCAATGGAGACAAGACGCTGTGGTGATTAAACGATTAAAACTAATTTTATACTATAACATACAGGGTCCTGCAAGAAAAAGACAAGACCCGCAAATCCGTGGCCACAGAACAGCAGAATATGAACGCAATGCACAAAGTCTCTCGTTAAGTGTTTTCCTCCCATAGAAAACCATAAACACTTAAAATGGCTTAATGTATTAAGATGCTATTAAAAGCTCAAATTCGATCTATGCTGTTTCTGTGGCGACGGATTTGCGGGTACTTGTCTTTTTCTTGCAGGACCAGGTATGTTATAGTCTATGATAGTGAAATCGTTTGAATAACCACTAGCGTTCTGGTACATGGAAAACCGCACATTTGTGCCGATTGCAAGGGACGTTGAGGTACGGAGAGTGCATAGTGGCGATTGGCAAGACATTGTAATTAGTTTCTTTTTCTGTCTTCAACACCTGGCTACTGTTGTAAAATGTTGAAACATTCAAATAAAAAGTCATAAAAAATAGAACAAAATAAAAAATAAAGCCTGCAAGTGACGTCGCTAGCGGAAGCGCAAGTGTCTGAGAATGCAAGTCTGAGAATACACATCTGAGAGTGCAAGCTAGACCCTTCTCGAATGCTTGGTTTCGGGTTTAACCCATTCAAGATCTTCTACGCATTGAGCTACTATATTTCTCTAATATTTTGAATGAATAACGCAGCAACTGCGCGTCTTGTGGGCTAGACTTATAAAACATTAAAATGCAACAACGTCACTTACATCATCATCACCGCATCTCGTGCTTCACTGATGACGCTCCCTGACATTTGATTGTACTATTTTTGCATTCAAATGCAAATGTTTATTTTAAATTCGACTAATCATTTTTTTTTATTCACAATCTCCTCATCACAGCCAGGCACAACACTCAATTCAGCACGTGTTCGTGTTTGTGTGTGCGGTCTGCTTCACTCATAGCACGTGCTTATATCGTGCACTATATCGAACATTTTTCCTATCGTTATTGAAGAGGGTGTACCGTCGATAAATATCGATACCGTTTAATCGCCCAGGCCTAGTGTGCATATATATATATTCATTTTATGATTTTGAATCTCTAACCTTTTAGCACAGACCATGGAACAGAAGCGTTTTGAACGTTTGAACTTGTAGGCAAAATCGACCCATCCACAGAGCTCACATGTGAGCTTGGGCTCATCTGGCTCCTCCTGAGTCCTCGTGTCTGATGAAAAATGATCAAATGTTAAGTATTAAGTTACAGTTTATTTATGACTAGCTGAAACAGTGTTTGTGTGTAATCATTGGAATAGTGAGGCATTACTATGCTGCACCTTGATTTCACAAAGTTTCAATGGTAAAGTTCACAAACAGGAAATTCCATATCTTATCATCTCTTATCACTAATGCATAATGATGCTCCCTTGTTCATAACAATGCAGGTTTCCAATCTTTCAAAACTTGAAACCCTGACACTTAAAAAGGTCATGCATTTTAGAAAAACAGTATTTGTTTGAATCTGCTAAATGAAATGTCTACCTTGTTGTCCAGCCTCCTCCATGTCTGAGTTTGTGGCACTGAGGGAATTACTGCTGGCCGTTTTCTCTGGATCTGAGGGAAGCTGCGTGTCTGGTTTCTTGGGGCTGTCTGCCTGCACCGGTGGTCTCTCCACCTGACAATACAGTATACAAACATAATGATGTCAGGCTGATTACTGGAATACTGCACAGGCCCTTGTGTTAGGTTGGAATAAGCAGATCAACAGACATTTGTAATCATTTGGATAAAAGTGTCTGCTAAATGTACATGTAAATGTAATGTAACAGACAATATTTTTTCTACAGTTTGTTGCAAATCATGTCAACTCACTAACCTACAATCAAATACATGATGTACAAAACAAATAAAAAGCCATTCATTAATAAATGAATAATAATAATACAATGATGATGATAATTATTACTGTAGCATTAAATTATTGTGAATAATAATAATAATTTTGGAACTACAATAATTGTTAACAACAATAACAATTATTATTATCATTGAATTAATTTTCAGTTTAAATTCGTATTACTTTTTATAATCCTTTGAAAGATTAATAATAATAATAATAAAAGTTTTTTTGTTGTTGTTGTTTTGTTTGAATTAAAATGATTATGAATCATACAATTTTAGAACATAATTTATTAACAACGATACAATTATTATATTATTGAGTGGATTTCACTGTTTAAATATATTAGTAGTTATATTATTTTTTTTATAATGGGACTAAACAAAATAATAAAAATAGAGGTAATTACTGGGGATGTTGTATTCGATTAGATCAAATTTAACAATTATAATTATACTAATTAATTATTATAAATAATAATTAATTAATAATCATCATTATATTATTTTGTTGTTGTTGTTGTTACTGTTGTTATTATTATTATCTTAAAATTACTATTATAGACTATTCTAAAATAGTCCACTATTCTAAAAGTGTTATTAATAGTAGTAGTAGTTTTATTACAACTCACAGGGAATGGCTCCGCTCCCTCCTGAATGACAAATCCCTCGATGACGTGCGTGAGGACGTGTGGCTTTACAATGGCTTGAGGCGGCTTGTTCTCGCCGTTTTGTGCCACACTTCCCGTCACAGCTGCCGGAGGCGGCTCGCTTGGGGCTTCCGAGGTCATGGTCGGTGTCACCGGTGCTCCCGTGGGGTCGCGCGCGGTCTCCACAGAGCCTGGCGGCGGCACAGAAACAAAGCGTCGGCTCATCACCATAGCAACCACAACAACATCGGCAGCACAAACATCAGAGGGGGGGGGGGGGCGGGAACAGCTGCTGGAAATAAGATACAAACATTGCACTTATAAAGTTTACGGACGTTTAAGGAATAGTCCAGCTGGAAAACAAAACTGGAGAATTAGATCTCTTTAACCAGCCAAAGCTATATGTTTGATGTTTTCCGCCATAATTTACTCTCCCATGCCATTACAACCCATCAGCATTTTTAATCTTGACGCAATGATATTTGAGAGCAACATCTGAGGGGAAGATTATCAGCCAATAACGACAAAAATATTCTGTTCCTTAGACAAAAACTATCATATAACATCAGAATACTTAAACTATTGAAGTGGAGTAGGCTACTACTAAGGGTTTGTAATGGCATCCACCGTCACTGTATGGACAAGATGTCAAATGACAACCTTACTGAAGTTCATTGAAGAAAGCACATAACGACATGAGGGTGAGTAAATGATTTCATTTTGTGAGAACTATTGCTTTAAGAAACATCCCACCATCATTAGGCGTCTGAAACTTATATCACTTAAACAAGAATACATCTCTCCTGCTGTATTTTTACTGCGTTCAGTCTGCGCTGTTTAAACGGGCCATGTAGACACTACTGCGTCGCGTGTCGGGTCTAACGTTACACAGTTCAAAGAAACGCGCCTAGAGACCGCTGCGCTTTTGTTTTAAGCCCTCTAACCAAAACTACTGCCTCCAAAACACAAGACTGTCAAGACATACTGTAGCTTACCGACAAAGCGCAATAAAAAGTCATTTCCCCCAGGGGCGCTCTTCAATTCCGTCTCAAAACACGGAGGAAGCCTCATTGCCACACGCCTGTTGCGATTATATTACTGACAGATTATCCAGACTCCGCCACGCGTGCGATTCTACACAACATGCAGTGTGCGCTGCTCCTTTTCTAGTGCTCCACTCCCACGCACCAGCGCTGCACATTCTGCCAGAGAGGCGGTTCACTCTTTCCCTGGAAGCGGCAGGTCACATGACTCTGAAGACTAGAGGTTTAATGAATCTTTCACTGGCTGGTGGCAGCGGTTGTGTCTTCTATGCAGGCTATATTGGCATTTTCTAAAGGTAGGAAAGCACCATGGTCCAAATCCAGTTTGTCTGTTAAGTTACTGACAGATTAGGCAGCAAGGCTGCTAGTGCATTTTGCCGGGCAAGGAAGTCATGTGACTGGCCTAGAGTCAATTCTGGTCCATATTGCTGTATGTGGGAATTGCATGCCACCCCTCATCCTACTGCCTTCTCTTTTGGCAATTCTGGTTCCCGGTGTGTCAACTGTATTTTACTGCAGGCTGTGGTCTTTAAAAATGGTTACTAGATCTGCTAAATATTTTTTGTGTATTTGGTGTAATGAAATGTGTTTATGCGGTTTACAGTTTAAAAAAACACATTATTTTCCACACACTGTACATTATTGTTTCTCCTCTATGCCCCGCCTTTCTGAAACCGCTCGTTTTTACAAAGATCAACGTTCTGAAAAGTGGAGTGTGCTCTGATTGGCCAGCTATCCAGTGCGTTGTGATTGGCTGAATACCTCAAGCGTGAGACGGAAATTTTACGCCCCTCACCATACTGTTGGATGCGTTCCGGCTGAGCGACGAGAAAACAAAACATTTACACCCATTACAAACGAGCTTTTGTTGCAACATGGGGAACCTAATTACTGATTATATTATAATACTGTCTTTTTACGCGTTGCGTTGCATTGCATCGCGCCGCGTAAACAGAAAACTCTGTCTGCCTTTGTGATCAGAGAATGACAAACAACTTCTACGCCACACTGCCCACACTCGCACTTTGCATCATCATGGCAATGATAAAGAAAACGTACTTACTGAGTCCGAAATGCCGGCATTTTAGTCTAGTTACTCTCCCAGATCGTAAACATCTCCATAAATGTGCCGTTGAGCCCAGCACTAATTAAGTTATTCCCCGCGACCCGCCCGATCAGTTCTCTAGCATGACGATCATATCGTCCCTTTGGAGACCAAAGAACAAAGTAGTTTCCCCCCGCTTTTCACAACAAAACACAGCAGCCTAGCGTGAGGCTGAACGCCGGGCACGATTGAGCTGAGGCGGCGTGGTCGAGAACGGCGCGCCCGGCGAAGGAGCAGTGAAAACGGTGAAAGCCGATCCGGCAATCCACGCCCTAAGTTGTGTAATTCCCTCAAGCCCAGCACAGTCACCCAGCCGGCCAGCGGATATCTCCTCTTTTGGAAGACCACCCAAGTGTTTTCGGCTTTCACACGAAACCACAGCGTCTTTCAGGACATGCGGGCAGCGGCAACAACAATACTGCGAGAATAAAAGTTACGCCTTCTTTCTTTGTGTGAACATTTGGCGCGTTAGCCAATCTTCCCACATAGTGGTATAATTGGGGCATTTCGAACGAGCCGTTTTAGGTATGCTGGTTAACCTCTTAACTTTTTATAAGCATATCTCTTTGATGATACTTTAGTCTTTGCAAAATTTCAGATCTTCTTTATGCACCAAGAGCTAACACTCCAAAGAGAAAGGAAAAAATGAAATTGCATCATATGACCCCTTTAATTCCTCAAGCGCCTGCAAGCTGCGTGGTATTTGATACAGTGCCCTCGGAAAATATTTGAACACTTAAGTTATACATACAATGTATGAATGTCATTGCATTAGATGAGAAAATACAAAACACACCAAAGTCAGTTTGAAGTCAAATAGCAGCACAAGCACACATTTCAAGCAAAACGCTGCACAAAAAGTGATCTGATGCATTGAAATGTATAACTTTTTATTCCAACTGTATTTTGTTTTACTGGTTAGTGTATTACACTCAGTCTTTATTGATCTCTCCAAAGTATACATTATAATAAAAAATATTTGTAGGATATCCACCTTTTTAATGAGCACGGAAGTCTAAATTAATTGATTGATTGTGTGTGTATGTATGTATGTATGTTTTGGTCTTGCACCTAGTAATTAATCATCATCTCTATCTTAAATTCTTGATGACTGCATTGTTTGATTATGAAACTATACTTGTAAACTTGCATATTTGGACTCTTTGGCCACTGTACCTTGCGTTTGAGATGTAGCGTTAACAGTGTCGATTTTGGATTGTTCAGGGGGGTCGGTGCCTTGGGTCGTAGTGGTTGGCTGTATATGTACTGGTGGACAAATCTCTCTTACCACCAAAGAGGTGGGCTTCTCCTTGTCATCCTGAGCAAGCCTTGAAGCCTAAATATTATAGAAGAAGTTAGTTGCTTCTGAACTTTATAAATTGGGCCTCATTCATGAAACTTGCCTAAATATATGAGTAAATTCAGAGTAATTCGCCCCAAGACAGAAATTCCATGCACACAAATGCTTCATAAACATCATATTTGATAGTTAAACATGCATATGTTAATGAAATTCAATCCTTCGTAAATAGGGCGCATGTGCACGCTCATTCACAATTAGCATAATCCCCGCCAATGAATTACAACTATGTACATTACATGTCCACGAAAGCAATGAAATATTCTGGACTCTCCTCTCAGGTTTGGCTCCAGTACATTGCATAAATGCAAAAAGACTAATAGGCCATAAGCCTAACAATAAATATTCAATTAACATGAGTCCACTAAACCATTTTTAGCCTGGCACTCTTCTGAAAATGGCCAGTTGGGGGTATCTGAGAACACTTTGGTGGCACAGCATTTTTCCAAGCCCTTTGTTTGCTATGATTTGTAATATCCACACATAACAGTATTACTGGATCTCAGTTTCAAGATATACTTTTAAAAACCATTGACCACATATTAGCTTCTGTATTGTTGTTCAGTCATTGTACAAGTAGGATAGATGGTCGGTGAAGTGTTTGTCCCGCCCCTCCGACATTGATTGGATGGCTAGGTAAAAAAATGACAGTGACGAGCACTGTTTTACCCAAAGGTGAACAGTTTTCAATTCTCAGCTACAAAAAAAAGACAGGGCATACAAACTTGTGAAATATCAAACTGCAGTGTCTTTAGTTTGCCAAAAAAATAACACGTTACGCTTTATGCACCATTTACACGTGGTAGGAAGCAGGTTTACATTTCTTTTGTACCAACTAACATTTTGAAAATACGAACACTTTCATGAATTCGAAAGTTTATGTCAGAACGGCTTTACTAAAGATTTACACAAAAATTTGTCCTGCTCTTGTTTCATGAATGAGGCACATTATCTTTAATCTACAATCTGACTCTAGTAAGTGAGTCCCTTACCTGGCGTTGTGCTGGTTGGATTTGGAGATTGATGGCTGTCAGTTGGACCGGTTGAGCTTTAGCATGGGCCAGGCCTGTGTGTGAGCCGTGCTGACTGAGTGCATGGTGGCTTACAGTTGAATGGAAGATGGTGGCCTGTTGATTTTGAGCCGATCCCTGGTTGTGAAGTGCTGGTTTAGGCAAAACCGGAATGATCCCTGCTACCGATGAGGTCTGGGCAGAGCTCTGGATGGCCAGTGAGGCTGTCTGTTGGTGGGGCTGGACCGAGACGGTTTGCAGTAACTGAGACTGGGTTCTTGAGGTGGGTGGGGCTTGGGGTTGAATGACAAACTGTTGTGGTTGCTGCTTAATAAGGGCCTGCGGATGGATTTGGGCATACGCTGGAAGGAGAAACCACAGACAAACACTTACTATTACATACACATACTGTTTCACATGATTACACATTAAACTGACAGTTCCAAATTTAAACGACAGTAAAATTTACATGGAATTTCATACATTTGGACAATGTTTTTTTTTTTTAAAGATGGCATAGGTAAGCTCCTAAACTGCACAGTTTTCCCTCGGTCATGGGAATATTAAAATTGTGTTTTCTAAAAAACTGTTTCTTTAAACGTTATTATCAGTATGCTCTTGTTTTTAATTAAATAATGCTCTTGTTAAACTGACTGTCACAATCTGTGATGGCGAGGATGATGAGAAGGACAGAATAACACCCCAAGAAACACCTGTAAATCCAACACTGAACGGCATGAAACACATGACATACAATAAACCGACAGAGACATACGGGCACAGCACATGATTAATAAGGATGATTGGGGAAACACGAGTGTATGGATGACTTAATCAACTAATAACAAACAGGACAGACTGACCAACTAATGAACCGAAACAGGGCAAAACATGACAGACAGTCCTAGATCCTACATTAAACGCCCCCCCCGGAGTTGCATCCCCTCGCACCGTAGCAACACCATGGGAGGCGGGTGCCACTTGGGAGGAGTTCCCGGGAGACGGACACACGTAGGGGTCCGGCAGACGCCGGCCAGGATTGACAAAGGAGGAGAGCCAGGGATTATACAGTAGGGGCCTTGACAGAGGGCAGCCGACCCAGGCCACAGCCAAAATGTCGACCCACGGTTGGTCGGCTCCCTGGAGTTGGTGTCCATTCCCTCCCTCCGTCGTCAGAGGCAGGTGTTGAGACCCGGGCGGCGATCCGCGCGAGACTGAGCGACTTATACTCAAGGTACTGTGTGAGAAGGCTCCCATAGAGCCGTGAGTGAGCAACGAGGTTCAGCCGGAGTACTGATCCTGGTCGATGGCGGGTTGACGCCTCGACCAAGGCGGGCATGGAGGACGAGGCCCCGGTGGAGCTGGTGGATCGCCGTTGAGGTGGAGGTGAGCGGGCTTGGAGCCAGTGGAGCTGCTAGCTTGTTCTACGGCCAAGTCTGAGTCCGTTTCCTACGTAGGCTGTAGGGCGAGGTGAGGGATCTCCAGCTGGCGAGGCGAATGTTGGTCAACCCGCAGCGCTCGCACCGTAATGATTTGTGTGCTGCCCGACGCCAGGCGTTGGAGGAGCAGGAGCGGTTGCGGAGGGCGGGCATTTGTGCGTGCTCCGGGCATTCGGTCTATAACTCTGGATCGAAGCCCCCTCTGGCTGAACACGGAACAGTGGCGCTCAGTATGAGCGGTCACACTTTACGGGCGCTTACGAGAGCTGGCACTCTGGAGCGCTTTCTAGGAGCGGGCACTGAGCGGTCTGGACTGTCTATCAGGGACTGGAGCCCTCTCCTCTTCGCTTTTTCACTTTCGCCGCGCCATACTCCGCTCACCCTCACCCGTGGTGCAGGGGGTGGAGCTCTTCTGCGCGCTCACACAGTCCGTGGCTTTCTCCCTCGTGGCGGGCATTGTCACCAGCTCTCGCACCTGGTCTGACGGCTTGAGTTCTACTTCTGGGGCGATCCTCCGCTCAGTCGCTCGGCATTGTGCGGTTTCATAGATCGTGGCGGGATTTGGCTCTCCGTCATCGGTGGGCTCTGGCTTTAGTTCCGTACAGCGGGGAGATGGTGGGCTGGGCTGTGGGTCGGGAGTGGTACTTTTCCCGCCAGTATCCACTCCACAATGCCTGTGATCTCCGGGAAACAGCTTCTTCACGGCGCGCTGGACATTCATGTTTTACTGGCGTCGTAGAATGACGGAGTGCTGCGTCCGGTAGCTGGTGGTAAGTGCGAACACGCTGGAACAATCTTGTATGCCTTGCACGTCTATCCCCTGCTCCAGCAGAGGAGGAATTCCCTGGGTGAAGGAGGGCATCCTGGGGAACCAATGACAAACCCGGAGAAAAAACAAGGAAACAAACAAGGGGAAAAGCACTGTGGTAACGTGTTGGTCGGTTCTTACTGCCCCCAACCCTCACTCTGATGGCGAGGAATGATGGAGACGAGGAATAAACTAAACAGTCTTTAATCCAAGAAACACAGGGTACATCCAACACTGGGAATGGCAGGAAATACATAAACATAACAAATAGAACCGATAGAGACAGACTGCCCAGACTAGGACTTAAATACAGGGGATGATTGGGGAAACACAAGTGTATGGGATGACTAATCAAACTAATTAACAAAACGAGGACAGGGACATGACCAAATAAGGGAACAGAAACAGGGGCAAAACATGACATACAGTCCATGATCCGACCGCTGACTGCAGCCAAGAAGTAATTCTGATTTGTAAGCAAATTCATTTAATCAATGAATCCATTTCGAACCAGTTCACAAATCCATCTGATTGATTCAGTAGTGAATCAGTCTGAATATAAATTATTCTTTAAAATAGTTATCCAGGAAATCATAAACATCTGTTTCCTGAAATTCATTGCTTCCGGGTCCAATGTGTGGGAACCTTGATTATATCTCAAAAAAATGTATTTTATTTTGTTGTTCAGTTTGTCCTTTTTGCTGTATCTAATAACATTCGACTCTGTGCTTGGGTTTTCCAGTACAAATTCTGTATCCAGGACTACGACATTAGAAACTGGATGAGTTTTAAAACTATGTTTGACTGGAGGACTTGCAGGAAAGTGTGTTAAAATTTAATATTAACTCAGCAGGAGAACATTCAAACACAAAACCTTGTGGGTTGGGCACGTTGAGATCACAACCTCAAAAGTTTATGAGCGGTAAAAGAATCTGAAGAACTCCAACTGGCTGGAAAGTTATCTAGCGTGTGGTTTTTATGTTTATATATATACGTGTGTGTGTGTTCTGTCACATGAAATGAACACCGGATATGGGAAGCAGACGTCAGGAACAAATACAGTCTTAATAGCAAACAGAAAAGGTTCAGTGTGGGAATGTTCTTCCGTCTAATGTGAATGGTGTGGGATGGTGTGTTCAGATGACTCAATCCTCTGTGCTCACTTTCTCTCACTCTTTCTTTCTCCCGGATGTTCAGAATAAGGAGTTGATGAGTTATTCCCTGCAGAGCGCAACCCTGGAAAACCCCGAAATTTCCTGCCGAACGTTCAGCTATATGCAAAGCCACAACACATAACACATTAAAACAATGACATATGCTTGAAGACATACAATATCTATTTTTTCTCACATGATAGGCCAAATCTAATATGTTTCTTGTGAATAGAGACACACTTTTCCTCAGATAAAGATCCCAGATAAAGACCTGAGATAAAAGACCTGCGTCTCCTCTAGGGTTTTCGAAGAGATCAGTGCCTCAAACTGTGCTCAGTTTCCTGAGCCATGAGAAGGAATTCTACTTTCTTTTAACAAGCCCTCTAGTGTGTGGTTGTATTCAATAGAATAGTTTCAATTATTTGATACAAACAAAAGTATCAAAATAGAGAATACATTCAACTTCAAAACAAGCAATTTTTACAGGTTTTGACTTTGCCAGTTCCTACAAAACAAAAGCGAGGAGTGAAATCTGACAGTCAGTTGGGAATCATATTCTAAAGAGATGTATAAGCAATTAGTTAGATTTTTTAGAGCAAAATCTCCAGTCCAGTCTCTTTCCAGTATCCACATTCACATAATTTTTAATCTAATATTCAGATTTTTATAACATTTTGGACATTTCTTAAAAGCAAACTGAACGATTCATCTAAGAGAATAATCCAGGATGAGTTTCTGTGAATATCGTTAATGCTCAAGGGGAAAACCGTGAATCATAACACGCATCACATCAACTCTCTGGAGCACACTGCTATGGAAACTACATCCCAACACACATGTAAGGTTTTTACCCTTCCTCTCCACTGAGGCTCACTTGGACCCTCTCAAACACACTTGTTCAATCAAGTTCAAGCTTGTTTAATCTTCATTCATTCTGGTTATTTGTGTGCATAAACAGTGGCATAAACCTTAGACCTGCAAACGATCACTGACATGGTATAATGTGAAAGAAATGCAGCTCTCTAATGAGAAACTGAAATGAATCGAGTTGACGTTAATGTGTCATTACACATGACCTCTTTTAAATAGCCAGTAGCCATTAGTCACAGCCATCAATATTTATGAATAGTTTTATTCCAGAATTCTTCTTTTCTGGAATGCGAAAGCTTTTTTGTTGTGCCATTTTTTCTTCCTTTCTGGGAACGGATGTGAAAATGTATTTTGCATTAGTATTTTTAAGGTTTTATTAAAAAATGTTATGGCCTGGATTTAATATGGTCACACAATACTCCACAAAAGGCCTATTTTTACTTCTTTTGGCACTTGACTGGTGCTAATATTAGACTCTGGAGCTACCCTAAGATACTTATTTTTTGTAAACAAAAATCTGAGGCCTTTTTTAGTCTTCTACCAAAGCACAACTAAACACATAGCAAAGTCTCTACCGGCCTTGACACGCCCAAGTACCTGCTTCTAAATGTGCAGGATAATTGCCCTGTTTGAGCTGTTATGATTAGAGACCAGAGGAATGATGGATGGCGTGTATGTCAGATGTTGACAGGCACTGAAAGACTTATTTGAAAAAGTGTGTGCCCTTCAAATGCCACGTATGCTTTAATGCACTTGAGCATAAGCCATGTAGAACAAATTTAGCCTTGGGTGCATTTCTCCTTTCTTTGGTACTTAGTGTGTGATGTGATGGACAGACAAGTGAAGCTGGATCTTATTAGAGTGCATACTGTATGTCAGAAAGCATTTCTGTTGAAGTGAATTGAACCTTTCGGTTTGTTTAAAGACCAAATGTGCGCGCACAACATTTTCTGGACCACGTCTGGCAAAAGGTGCTTGATGGCAACATTACTGGCTCAAATGTTAACCAAAGTGAGAAACGTCACTGTAACTTCTTAAATCCACTAAAAAACACTCGTCATTGCAAAAAATGCCTCAGCAAAGTGGAATAGTTTACTTTAGGGTTAAGAATTAGCATAAGTGTTGCAATATTTTTAGTAACACTATAGGCCATATGGGTCTGAGTTTACCTGGTGCGATTAAGGGATGTGACGAGGACACATTACGACTCATGTTAACTGCTTTCATCTCTGTTTGCCCTTCCTCTCCCTTCTTCACTCCATCCGAGGAAGCAGCGTTCACGTTGCTTTTCCCAGTGTCTGAGCAGGAAGCACTCTGGCTGGGTGTCTTGATGAGCGGGGTGGGCTGAATGGAGACAGGGGTCTGCTTTAAACTCAGTGCCTGGAGGCCTGAGGACTGAGAGGTGGAAGACACCCCCTGCTGGTTGCGCAGGGCAAGGTTCTGCACCTGTGACAGTCATAAATCGGCCAATAAACCTTTAAATTCAAATATAACAAAACATTTGAGTTGTAGTATTTAAAGTTATATTTTGCACAGAATCACATAGGCTAAAGATCCTAAAGTAATATGCACAATATTCCTTTTGAAATTGTTATTATAATTTGGAGCCAGTCATAATGATCGTAATCCTAATCAAATAAGAAGTATTTTATCCTACTGACAAACTAAAAGATCAAAATATAAAATATAATTTTCTGTTGTGGTATATTGGTAATGTATAATATTCCTTTTAGGATCTTTTAGCATTGATTCCTTAAAGTATTTCTGGATAAACAAGTCTGCTGAATCAATACATGTACAATAAATGTTCAATATTATAATACCAAGTAATTCTGTAAATGTTCCTTTAGGAATTGTGATTCAAGAAATCCACAATTTTATGAATGTTTCATGAAGAGAATTGTTTTAAGCACAGCATATTCATGAATGCAAATAAGAAATGTTTGTAAAATCGTGGGTACGTTTGAATGTGCATGTATTACAGTAGTGTATATCAGCATGCGTGTGTGTACCTGTGTGGAGGCAGACTGTGTGTTATTGGCTGTATTAGTGTCAGACTGTAGAGCAGTTACTGTAGCTGTTGGAGCCAGAATCAGCTGAGGGGACAGAGGGACGGCTCGGCCCAGACTCCTGGCTACATGCACAAGATTACTTTGCTGAGCCTAAAATAATCACACATAAAGATGCTCATTAACACCACGTCCTCAGGAAACTCTCCATCATACTTGGGTTGATCTAGAATGATCTAGAAAGTGTTCACAGGAGCCAACGAATGCTCATGCAGCATCAACCATCATAAATATAGCAGTTTTAATTATCAGGATCCGCTGGTTAATAATAAAAGCAGATAATATTAGGATTCGTTTTTCAGTTAAAGGGGTCATATGATAATATTTAAATTTTTCCTTTCTCTTTGGAGTGTTACAAGCTCTTGGTGCATAAAGAAGATCTGTAAAGTTGCAAAGACTAAAGTCTCAAATCCAAAGAGATATTCTTTATAAAAGTTAAGAGTCAACCATGCCTACCTAAAATGGCTCGTTCTAACACGCCCCCACATGTCTACGTCACGATGTGGGATGATTTGCATAACGACCGCCCAAATGTTCACGCAAAGAAAGAAGGCGTAACTTTTATTCTCGCTGTAGTTGCTGCCGCATGTTGTGAAGGCGCTGAGGTTCTCATGTGAAAGCGAAAATGCTTTGTTTAGGGCCTCCAAAAGAGGACACTAGAAATCAGTGGTTAAGTTGTAAATACCACTGTTCCAGAACAGTTCAACCCAAATATTCAGATGTGTGCAGCACATTTTATGGAGGACTGTTTCCTGATCCTGAAAGAGTAGACTACAATGCCGGCTGTTCTGACTCACAGACTGTAAGTACGTTTTCATATTTAAAGAATTTGCCACTTATGATTCAAACGAGAGTTTTGAGCAGTGTAGAGTAGCACTTGTTGTTTGTCATTTCTCCGATCAGAAATGCAGACGTGGTTTTATGTTTACGCGGCGCGATGCAAAAAAAAAAAGACAGTATAAATCATTGTAATCAGTAATTATGTCCCCACTGGATGCTAAAAATGCCTCATTTATAATGGGTTTTAATGTTTTTGTCTCGTCGCTCCGGCCGGACAGGGCATCACAGGGTTGTGACAGGGCTTGAGGTATTCGGCCAATCACAACGCACTGGATAGCTGGCCAATCACAGCACACCTTGCTTTTCAGACCGATGAGCTTTGTAAAAATCGAAGTGTACACCAAATAACGTTCTTTTTAGCAACATCATATGACCCCTTTAAAAAATTTACTATTAGGTAACTAATAAACTACTAATTACCAGAAGCAATTTAATACCAAAGTATTAAATATCAGCCCTTTTCTGTAGTACATTTGGATGCATAAATTGATAGGCCAGCATCAGTTACTGGCTATAACATAAAAATAATTGGAATCATCACTATTGATCAAACAGCTTATCCCTAGAAAAATTGTGGTACCACTTTACTTAAAGCCTTTATGTATAAAGCATTAATCATAATGTATATTATAATGCATTGTATATTTTCATAAATGTAGCGACGTTAAAATGCATTATAATATTTGAAGGTTTGTTCGTCATGAGTTATAATGCATTATACTTTCTACAGGTTTAACAGTCAGTAGATTAGTTAGTATTATAATGTATTATAACATACCATGCGTTATAAGGTGCATTACAATGCATAATAAATACATTAAAACTACTCTTATGATGCATTACACATAAAGGCTTTAAGTAAAGCAAAATTATTATAGTTCACTAAGAAGGTATATGGAGTGCTATTGTACCCCCTAATTTTAACCTCTTAGTTGGATGAATTCAAGTAAATCGTGCCACTAGATTGACTGATATGGCCTTTTTATGACTGATGTAATACACATTTTATGTCTGAATAACCAATATGCAGAACCATTTATAATTGTTGCATCATTTCTTCCTTTTGACACTGTAATAACTATGTGATCATTAGACTACAACAGTAAAAACATGCATTATGCATATCTTTATTAATTATTAGAACTATTGTTGTTTACACCATTATATTTACATTTAGTCATTTAGCAGATCATTATTATTTATTTATGCAATAAATGTAAAATAGTTGCAAATTATTTTCATTTTGGACTGTTTTATTGTGTACGTTGAAAAAGTTTGGAGTAATTATCTAGACAGTACATTTAACGTTACTTTAAAAACAATGTTTTTAAAATGATGTTCACACCAATTATCAGTGGCCTAATATAGCTGAATTCATCCTACTTATTTCTGGCATTTAGCAAAAAGCAATGACTGATTAAAAGTGAGTATTTCACTCCTTAAATATACATAAAATATGGAAAGCAACCTCACAAACATGAAAGATTCTTGTGTTTTTGGCTATACAGGTATGCTCACCATCTGTGCTCGCAGGTACATTTGAGCTTGGCTGGCTGTCAGGGTGGAGCTTGAGGCGTTGCCTAGCAACACAGCTTGCTGAGAGATCCCAGAGGGGGTGGAGTTTACACTCTGGGCACGACTGATCAGCTGAGCAGCGGCAGGGGACGTGGTTAAATTAATCTGAGAGACAAGAGTTGTGACATGAGCAGCCTGAATGTTATGTCACATGCAAACAAAGATATTGACGTGATTATGTGATTATGCTTGTTTTTAGAGGCTGCTTCCAAATAAAAGCTTACTGTGGTCTGCGATGGCCCGCTCTGCGTAGATGAGGTCCCATTCTGGTTTTGTCTGCCGGCTGCTAAACTGGCCTAGGAGGGAGAAACATGACAGAGAGAGTAAGAGTATATTTAGGAGTTTTATGCTTGCTGTAGGAGACTAGCGAGCATAGGCCACTCCGATGTAACCTCTCTCCTGCTCCCCTTCCTCTCCCCTGTCACCCTTGACACCTTTTCTTGACCGCCCCGCGAGGCAATAGTCTATGCTCTGATCCACGTGCACGATGCCTGCGGCAGGTCCGTGTCCCTGTTCTGTCGGCATTTGTTACCGCAGCTGCACACCCCGACCCTTGCCCTCCCCTGCTTTTCCCCCCCCAAGCCCCCTCTACCTACAGTAATGCCTGCCGTTAGAGCTCTGCAATATCATCTGACACCTGCGGATACTGCGCCGACACATTGCTGTTGCTTTTTTCTTTTTTTCGTGGGCACCCTCTGCCCCTGTGCTCCCCGACGTCCCCTGCCTGCCGCTTCCATTTCACCCCTCACATTATTCTCTCCATTATTTCCGACCCCGCACGATCCCCCACTAGCACAACCCCAAGTGCATGACAATTCACTTGATTCAGTATCTCGTCACTACCCCCCCTCTCTTCTCGAGCTCCCACGTATAGAGACCGAGACCTGAGACTTAGAATAGGATTGTCCTTGCAAATGGCGTCGACCCTGCTGACCCTTCCTCCTTCTTTTTATTTTTGCCTGAGTTGCCACACGCGATCAGTCACACACGGCTGTGTTTCTTTTGTGTTGTTTTTGGCTTTTATATATGTCTCTGAGGTCTATCTCCACACCCCAGCTCTTCAACTCCTACCAGTAGCTGCTCCTCATACCCTTCTTGGTCGCCACAGGCTGCCCAACTTCGATTACCTATCAAAAGTGAATGATGATTTTCACTGGTTTTATATTTTCCCTTGCTCGACGACCACGCGCTCTGCACTCCTCTTTTCTATCAGCCGTCGTTACTGTTCTGTTGTTGTTCAACCTCCTCTTTATTGTCATTCCTCCTAGTGGCTCGACTCATATTGTATTCATTCACCGTCGCTTTTATAAAAAATATGTCCGTTGTCACATTTGAAGTTGTATTGTCCCTTTCACCAACAACAGAACATCTTTAGCGTAGCTTGGATCAAGTTTGTACAAAGCTCGTGATCTAATGGTGGTCCCTTCCCCCTTTCTTAGTAGGAGTCTGCGTTTGTATAGGTTTCATGCTTCATATCCTAATACGTTTGCTTTATCCTTGCCATTGTTTTGTCTTTCATTTGTCATCCCATTAGTCTCAATGTACCTCAATTGCACGTCGGTCTCCTCCTTGTTGGTTCGACAGTAAACCGGAAACTGCAACCAGACAAAAGAAGCGGCAATCTCTCGTCTCCCTCGAGTCTCGTTCCCCTTTTATGTTTTTATGCTCCACTTTTTCCCCCCTTCTCTTTATCTGCTTTCCATTATCCGTCGTTACATGACTTGATGCTGGTAACGAGGTTTATTCATAACTTATTATTTATAACATATTTAATTTAGAATAGGCAAAGATAGTTTAATTATTAGCCAATCGCGCTATTACTAGCGCTTCTTTATGTTCACATACTTTCGGTTTCATCATGCCAAGTCCTATAACGATATTAGTTAACAAATTACGCATTGACACTCGTTACTAGGAGATACACTTTTGTCATTTACCTTTTATGATATTCTCTTGTTTACATGACAACCAAAATAGATAACTTAAAACATCATATAAAATCGTATCTATTTTTTGTATTCTCTGTCATACCTTAATAACAAATGTATTAACCTAAAGATTGCAAACCTGGTGGGTCCAGGTAATGACGAACCTACCTAGATAACAGCTGCTTCAGACTTTTGAGCTAGCTCGTCGGCCATAATATGCACAAAAAATAATTTCAGAACTCTATTCTGCAATAACAACCCCCCCCGATGCCAACATATTGTGAACTATTACACGAGTTATTCTTCCGACCGCGTCATTCAACCTCCCCACCTGTTCTGTATCAGATGGCACCGGCTAGAAGTAGCTGCATCATTCGCTCTCATCACTAATGATTGCCTTCCTACCTGTTTTCTCACAGCACCCTATATGTATGCGTTCCTCCGTCATCCTTGCTTCCTTCAGTCTTATTCAATGAACTTCTCGACCCACAACACCGCCACAGTTGCTACCGGCAACTAGGTATATTCTTGATTATCCTTTGGTATTCGTGTTTAGTGAGTTAGGTAGTGCTAGGCAAAATGGATGTTTACTTACCTGTAGCCAAGTGCTATGAGTTCCCTGGACTCCCTTGTATTCGCCCCCTGCACCGTAATCCCCCCCGTGACCCGCACATAAGCCTCGACATGTTCATCCTTTTCCTTTCTCCGTCTGGTCCCCCCTCCCTTCCCACGCCTGGGTGTCCCGGCCACTCGTGTGTTACTTCCTCCTTTCATTTTCGTCTTGGATAATCTCCAGTAGTCTCAGGTTCTCACGGCGCCACCCCTCCACATAGTTCATGTGGATACACACAATTCCTCTTAATCAAATGATCCTCCCTCACTTGATAACTCAGAGCTCATCAGCGTCGTCTTGTTACCACATATTGAATCTCCCTTTCCCTCAACCTGTCTGGACACCGGTGCCGGCGGCTTTTTCTTTTTTTTTTTCTGACCACTTCTTTTCTTTGCGCCGCTCCCTCTTCTTAAAACTGAACCCCCGGAGCTGTTCGGTAATTTGCTGGTTCACCCTCGTCGGTCCGACGACGATCTTTTTCCGCATTTTCCCCCCCTTTTGCTGAAACACCCCCAGGTTGGCAGCCACCAGCACAGATGCCGTTTTCCCCACCCTTCTGTTCCTTTCCTGTTCTTTTTTTTGTGATTTTTCGTGCGCCTTTTTTTTTGTTATAGCCTTTGGTCCGTTTCTTCCTCCTCTGGGCCTCCTCTGGTCCACCTGTCTGCGCGTCCCCCACTGAGCGCCCCCCCTTCCGCCGTGGTTTTCTTCCTTCTGTGTCTGTTCTTTTGTATTTTTTTTTTTTTTTTCCCCCCCGCCCTTGCCTTTTTTTCCTTTCTTTTCCCTCGGCTTCCCCTCTCCCACCCACTCTCTTTCTTCTTGTCTTTTTCTGGGACGCCCTACCCATTTATCTTCCGCTTGTCCCCCCCCCTTCTTCCCCTCAGTTTTCTGTTTTGATTTTTTTTCGTGTTTCCGGACTGTTCTGTTTTTTTTTTGGTGGTTTTTCTCGGCCCCCCCGCCCGATTCACATTCTTCTTTCCCCCTTTTTCCCCCCTTGGTCACCCCCCCCCCCCCGTTTTCTTGTTCTTGGTCCTTGCTCCCCCCCCTGCCCCCTTCTCTCCTCGTACCCCCGCCTTCTCCCCCCGGTCTCCTTTACCCGATTGCCCATTCAACACTTCGCTTTCCTTCCTCCTTCCTTCTTGTCCCTCCCTCTGTGTTTGTCCCCCCTCTGCTCTCCCCCGACTCCTTCCCTTCCTTTTCTCCTGTCCTTCCACCTCTTCTCCCTCCCCCTCCACCTCTTCGCTCGCCCCTTTTTCCCGTTCAGCTGCGTTCTTCGTTCCTTGACATTCCCCTCCTTTTCCTCCCGGTTTTTTTCCTTTTCTCCTCCTTTCCCCACCGCCATGTCTCTCTTGCCCTTCTGCCTTTCTGGCCCCCGTCTTCACCCCACCCTGTTTTTTCCCTTCCCTTGTTTTTCCCGCTCTTTCCCTGCCCCCCCCTTTCCCCCCTCCTTCCTTCCCTCTCCTTTATCCGGTGCCTGCTCTCTACCCCCCATCCCCCCCTCTCCCACTACCCGTCCCCCCTCCCTTCCACCTTCAATCCTTTTTTTCCATTCTCCCCTCCCTTCTCTTTCGTATTCCCTCCTGTTTTTTTTTCCTACCGATGTACCCCTCCCCCTCACCCCGCCCTTCCTCCCCCCCCCACCCCCTTTTCCCCCCTTTGTTCTTTTCGCCCCCTCCTCTTGCCTCTTTATCCTCCCTCCCCCTCTCCTCCTTCCCTCTCTTTTTCCCTTTTTTCCTCTTTTTTTTCCTCCCTCCCCTTTTTTCTCTCCTTTCCCCCCCCCCCTCCTTTCCTTCTCCCTCTCTTTCCCTTCCCTCTTTTCTTCCCCCCCTTCCTTTTTCCCCCTCCTCCTTCTTTCCCTTTTCTTTTTTGCTCCCCCTTCTCCCTTGTTCTTTTTTTTTTCCCCTCCTTTTTTCTCCCCTTTTCTGTTCTCCTGCCCTCCCCCCCCCTCCTCCCCCCTCTCCTTCTTTTCTCCGTCCCCCCCCTTTTTGTCCGTTGTCTCTCCCTCCTTTCTTTTTGGTTCCCCCGTCTTTCTTCTTCTTTCCCTGCCTTTTCTCTTCCACTTTTTCCCCCCCCTTTTCTTTTGTCTTTTGTAGTTTTTTTTTCCTTCCCCTTCCTTTTTTTTCTCTTTTTTTTTTTTCCTCTTCTTCGCCCCCCCTCCTCCCTTCTTCTTCCCCTTTTCCCCCCCCCCCCCCCCTCTCTTTCTTTTTCCCCTTTCCCCCCCCTTTCTCCTATTTTCCTTCTGCCTTTTTTTTTTTTTCCCCCCCCCCCTCCCCCCTTTCTTCCTTTTTTTTTTTTTCGTCCCTTCTTCCCTCTATTGACCTCCCCCGAGCCTTCTCTCTTTACCTCCTTTCCTTTCCCCCTGGTTCGTCATTCCCCCCTCATCCTTTCACTGCCCTCCTCCTACCCCCCCCCGCCCCCTTTTTCGTGGTGCCCCCACACTTCGCCTTTCCCCCCTTTTTACTTTTTGTCGTCCTTACCCTTCCTCTTTTCTTGTTTCTGCCCCTTTTGTTTTGGTTATTTTCGCCCCCCCACCTTTTGCTCTTTCCTTTTTGATACCTCCCCCCCCCCGTTGCCCCCTGCCCTTTTTCCTTTCCCCGCTTCCCCGGGGCCCCCTTTCTGATTCCCCGATTCTCAGTGCCCCCCCTCTGTCATATTTTTTTTTTTTTCTTCTCTTGCCAGTATTGCTCTATCCTTCTGTCGATTAACAAGGCCTTTCCTTGATTTCGGTTATCTTTTTTCATCCCTGTTCATCTTTTCTTTTTTTTTGTGTATTTCCATCGACACCTCGTAACAGCACTCCTCCTTTTTCTACCATACCCCAGAACACCCGGCTTTTAGATTCCCCCCCCCCCCTTTCCGTTCCCCGCTTCCATTAGGTCGTATCACCTCACGCCGCTATTTTGGCGTTATAGGATTTGTTATTAATATTTTACATTTTGTATCCAGATTCCCCAAACACCGATGAGTCGAGTTTTCCCCTGTTCAGTTGCTACTCATAGTTTGCGCTTATCCCCCCTACCTTCTTTTTCCTTTAGCTTCCTTTACTTTTTATTTGTTTTTCCGTTTTGTCGCCTTCGACACTCTTTTCAACCTAGGTTATTCCCCTTGTGTACCCCCTCTTACCTCATCTACGACTTTATTCGACTCTATCCAGATTTTTCTTTTTATTCAATATTTTTCCTTTCCTTATTGGTTTACATCCCTGATTTACTACCCTTCCTCCACTTGCAACCTTACCACCTTTTCTTTCGCCCCTCCCCCGTTTTTTCCCCTCATCATTCCCTCCTCCTTTCTCCAGCTTCCTTTCCTCTGCTTATTTTTTAACCCCCCCCCCGCTCGTTACCTTAACCGTTTGTACCCCCGCCCCGCGACCTGTTATTTCGGTTTAAACCTGGGCCCTCCATGATTTGCCCACCTTGCTAGCGCCTCTCCCATTTTTCATCTACCCCCCCCCTTTTTCTTTATACCTCTTTTGTGTCCAACCCATCACCCCCCTTCTCCTCCCCCCCCCCCCCTTCCCCTCTCCTCATTTTTTTTACACCCCTCCTCACCTCTATCCATTCAACACGACGTCTTCTTCCTCCCTCCTTCCACGCTACTCGTGCTCTTCTTTTTACACCACAACTCCATCTCCGCATTTTTCCATTTCACACCCCCGACGTATTCACCCCGTATCTCTCCCCATGCCGCGCATACCCGCCTCCTTTATCTTCCCTTACTCCTTCTACCTCATTTTTCTCGATTTTCCTTCACTCGTCTCCTTCCCTATTTTTCTGTACCGGGGCAATGTCCTTTTCTCTAATACACATTCACCCTTACCACACCTCCGCATTTCGATCCCTTTTTTTCTTTCTGCCTTGTTCCCCTCAGTTTACCCTCCTAGCCCTTTCGCACCCTTCCAACCTTTTATCCCATTGTTTGTACCTTATCCATTTTCGTTTGATCTTTTTTTCCAATGCCATCCACCCTTTTTTTTTGTTTTCCACCACAAAGTGTCACCTTTGTTCGTTCTCCCTTTTTTTTTTTTGTCGAAGTCTTTTTTCTTTTCCTCTTTCTTGTGGCTCCTGTCGCTTTTGTCAAGCAGGGATGTGATTGTGTATACTAAAGAAAAGCTTAGTCTCTTGACAGGGGAAAGATGTTGAGGAGATCTTCTTGTTGTATGACATAAATTGAAATTTTTTTTTTTGTAATTTATTATTCATCGTTTTAAATATTATTACTCTGACATTCACAATCTGCCTCTATGCCAACTTTACTGACAATACGTGGTTATATATCTTGAACAGTGCATGTGTTAATTTAGGTGTGAGTGTGATCTTTGACGCGCACCTGTACAGTCTGTCGGTCAGGTATGCCGCTGTATACAGATATCTGTGGAACGGCCGCTCTTCCACTGCTCGTGCTGCTGCTGCTGGAGCTGACAGTGCTGGCAATGGAGGTGCCTGTGGAGTTTGTGGTGGAGGTACTGGTGCCTGTACTGCTGCTGGCACTGGAGGCAGGAGTGCTCTGCTCGCCCTCCATTGTGCCGCCGCGATGCCTCACCTTTGAACCACGACCGCCCCGCTGCCACACTCGACGCAAGCTGAGACAGACAGAGAATAAGAATTGGTCAATTCCAGTTACTAAAATTGCCTTCTTTTGTTGAGATCGTCGAGACACTGAAACAATTTCTAGCTGGTAGTTATGAAATTTGATGTGTTAACAAAAAGAGTACCATAGTACTATCATGTTATTTACACAGTACCAAGGTAATGCTGTGTTTTTGAATATGTACCATGGTAGTTATGGCTGCATGATTTGGCAGTTATATTTTTTTATTACAAATTCAATAGCAATTGAAAATGCAATTAATTATTTATATATTTATTTTTTACTGTGCTGCACAATTTGGCCAGAATTTAGTGATTATATATCAATATGGCTATTAAAATTAATAATGGTAAAAAATGATAACTATATATATATATATTTATTTTTTTATTTTTTATTTATTTTTATTAATAAGGCCCTCTGAAAAATCACAATAAGCCATATCAGGGTTTCTGTTTTATTTTCGATTTATTGTGCAACCCTAATGGTAGTACCATGGTGTTCTTTGAAATACGTTGAATTATCTTGTAAATACCATGATATATATCTGTATTTGGTAAATAGCAAAGTATCATGGTATTACCATTTGATACCATCACAGTACTTTTTATAAAGTTAATATACAAAAGAAAGGTCTGAGCTGGTAGCCTAAGATGTAAGCATCACTTCATTGGCATACAGTACTTTTCTGGAAATGACATTATAATTGCATTTGAGTTCATCCCCGGACACTGAATTTGAGTGTTACATTTCAGTAAACTGTTTTTCTCAGCAGTCTCCAGTTACCGGCACATGAACGACCATGGAAGATGGATTACACATCCAGTCTGAAGAGTTTCCCATGTCAATATGCGATACAGAACCACGCTAAAGGTTGTCAAACAATACTTGCATCAACAAAACTTTACTTTTTTTGGTTCAGTCTGCTTTTATACAGAGTGATTAAATAAATTATATTGGTCAAGCTTTTTCAGCATGCTCTTGATTACCACAGACAATAATTTCAACTTTTAATTCTATTTACAGTAATGCACTTATCGATTGGGCCAAGGGAATTGCACATTTGCTTATTTATCTCTCTTTATAATAATATATATATACAGTATATTAGGGATGCACGATATATCGGCCACCATATCGGTATCGGCCGATAAATGCTCATTTTTTCTGTTATCGGTATCGGCTTGATAAGAAAATTTGGCCGATATCTTAAAGCCGATAAATAATGCATTATTTCCTTCAGAGACACTTCAGATGCGCGCTGTTCGTTTGCAGCCTTTTGTGCAATTGTACGTTGTAATATTGTGTTTATTTGATGTATATCTGATTTATCTCATATAGAATACATTTGGTTAAGTTAAAAGAGCGCTTCAATTTACCAGTGATCATCTTTAGCTCAGCGCACGCAGCTCAAACAGCAGTGCACAACATTAATAACTATGATTGGGAATGTCGTGTATATAACATTCTAATGAGAAAATTATTATAATAAAACTTTGTGAATTCTTTGGGTTTAGTTGCCTTGTTTCAGCGCGTTGATATGGGAAGAGCGCATCCACAACAGGATCACACATTCTGACTATAGCACGCAATAACTGCATCATTTTGTACATCTATAAGTTGTAATATTATGTTTATGTTGTATTAATATTAATCTCAGGATGCATTTCCTTGAGTTAAATAACCTGCCAGCAAAACGCTTCAGTTTACCATGTGCATTCAGCTCTTCAGCTTCAGCACGCACAACTCAACGGCTGCTATTTAAAACAGTGATATTAATTTGTTACTTTTACAAAATCATTGATACATTATTAATAAAAACAACCACTTTTATTTTTCTCTTATTATTTTAATCAAAAATATGGTTTAGTAATTAAAATAATTAAATTATTGTCCGTTCAGAGGCTATTCCGTTTTATTGATCTATGACGCATTCATTTTGATTCTTTACACGTGTAATGATGTCCAGTGACTTGTTTGCAATATTTATGCATTATTTTATTTATTTGAAAGACTTTTTTATGACTAAATTTGGTAAAGGGAAAGTAAAAATATTTTTAAAACGTAACCGTTCAAACTAGGCTGCTTATGTTAAAGTATTTGGGATGTGGCTTTTAATGATGAGACCTTTTTTGTAAGCAGGCTCTCAAAAAGTATATAAAAATATGGATATAGATTTATCGGCCAACATAACGGTTATCGGCTTTCAAAAATAAAGAATAATCGGTTATCGGTAACGGCCAAAATTTTCATATCAGTGCATCCCTACAGTATCTACGTTAATATATATTTAGGGTCGGTAATTTTTTGCGTTCTCCTCTTTTTGGAAGAGAAAGAAAGATGTTGATAAGTTTCAGAAGGAGCATTCAGTTGATCACAAGTGGCCATAAAGACAAGTACTGGTTACAAAAAGTTTCCAATTTCAAGTACAACTTTTTTCTTTCAACTCTATCACCAGAAATCCTGAAAAGGTATCACAATTTCCATAATAATATGAAGCAAACAACTGTTTCAGCATTGATAATAAGAAATGTTTATGGAGCAGCAAAATATGCTGTAAATTCTGCTTTGCATCACAGGAATAAATTACATTTTAATCTATATTAAAGAGAATAGTTATTTTACATCGTAATAATATTTCACAATATTACTGTTTTACTTGATCAGATAAATGCAGATTTAGTAAAAATAAGAGACCTAAGTATTTCGAAAACATTACCAAGCCCAATTTTCCAGAATGCGTAAATAAACTTCCATTATAAGTGCATTCTATAAACATGATGCCTGTTTTTAGTCCAGCTCGAGTCCAACTCATTTTCTGTGATAATCAACAGCATGTCACAGATGCAGTGGACAGAGCTTGTTTTGAATCACTGATCACAAGAGAGTCATATGTCGGTTCATCCCATCATATAAACATGAAGCATGTAATCAGGGCTAATGAATGAAAAATAGGTGCCTTGGCTGAGGGTTCACCCACCCACCTAAATCTCATCACCAGAATCGCCATAGGCACTAATGTTTAAATGACTTCTCTCCTTTCCTTTCTGTCTCTCTGTCTTCTGGGGTTTGTTATTCAGGGACAGAAAGTGGTAATGGGATTGAGATGGGGGACAGAAAGGGAACGAGTGTTGGGACGGGGGGGTAGCTTTAGAGGAGAAGTGTGGTTTCAATTATACTCATTTAATTACTCACACGCATGTGGTTGAGAGCCACTAACCCCACACACTCTTCACCCCCACCCTATCTACCCCGAATCGCCCCCTCTTTACCCACAACAAACCATTATGCCTCCCCCCTTTCTAGGTCTGTTATTACGCCAAGAAATGGGCTGTTCTTGGAAGGGGAATATCATGACGCCCTCCCTAAGCCATTTCCTGTGCTCCAAAAGATTACCCTAATGGAGTGTTTTTTTGGCCCCAGCTTGTTTATACTTTCATTACCCCCGTTACACTACCAATATTAAGTCCTGAGCATCATTAAATATGCATTAGGAAAGGCACCCCATCATCACATCGTACATCCCCATAGGGATATCTGGGAGGGGCGGGGAACAGGTATACGATTATGCCAATTAGAATATATTAAACGTATGTCAAGCACGAAGACACTGGTTTTTGCACAAGTTTATGTAGTGTGTTCTGTTTGCAGTGCCATAATAGCATGCTCGTACTGCCTACTGTGAATCTGGATAAGTCTACCGTACAATAAAGGATTCAATCGTTGATAAATGTCACATGACCACCCCTATACTTGTGCAGTTTAATTCAGCGAATAATCGTTTACTTTTTTTTGTCCTTTTACATTGTATTTTATATATTGATGATATTAATATATATATAATACTATAGAAGAGAGAGAGAGAGATATAGATACATTATACATATGCACATATATATATATATGCGTTTAATGTAAACAATGCGATATTTGCAGATGATGTTGGTGAATTCATAATTTGGAACTGGAAATTTGAAATTGGGAAATTTTGGAAAGAATGTAGGTATATCATGCATTTTCAGAGTTTGTATACTGCATACTTAGTATGCATACTATATACTGCAGAAATAGTACACGTAGTATGGTAGTACTCCATCACAATCTTTTTAGATGTTACCAGCTGTGCTATGTGCTGTGGTGGAAATGCATCATGAAATGCCATACAGTCATGATTAAAGCCTGCTTGGTTCATATTTAGCACTTGAGTGGGTCTGCTAATGAGAGGGAAGCTCTTTCATTGAGTCCAAGTCCCGGGCCCCTCTAAGGCTTCCGGTCCAACCAACAATATGCATCCAGCCAATAAGAGGCTCTTTACAGCATACAGCTTAAACAACTATTAAATGCACTGTCACCTTTAGTAGAGCTAAAAATAAGTCTGTCAGTAATTCCAAAACACAGAACAAACTAACAATCCGTTCCAAAAAGCAAAAAAAGTTACAAGGACATTAGGTAAGATGGAAGGATTAGGATGGAAATGGAAGACAGACGTGCATCAATATGCATGCACTGAGAGATTTCACAGACATCCAGGTTGGCCAAGGCCCCACCTTCCAGACAAAAACCCAGCTCCTACCTTTTCTGAGGGGCAGCACGAGCTCCGTTTGGCCCCGTGGTGAGCCCCATGCCTCAGGACCCTAATGCTTCTTTGTCTAGTGTGCGTTCTGCACCCCAATCCTGCCAGATCACCGCTAGCATCCACCGTCCCAGTCGCCAGGCACAGACGCACTCTCTCTCTCCCTGTTTCTCTCCATCTAACACACGCATGCGAGCCCCCCCGGTTCTGTGGTTTCCTAGCGACAGCCAACTGGGGGTGCCTTTTCTAGCCCTATTGCAGAGCTGTGTGCTGATTGGACAATTGGTTCTTCTCTAATGAGGATGATGGTAATGATGTTTTATCCCCCTCCATAAGCACCACCGTCTCCCCCTTTCAGAATATTCACTGGTGATGCTCGTCCTGCCAAAACAGAGGAAAAGGCCTGTTCTGGAAAATGAGACTTTGATGGAAGTCATACTTATATTTAGTGTTGTAATAAATGTATTTAGAAATGCTGTTTTCATAATACATAAGGTTAGGGACTTCAATAATCCTCAATTCTGAGTATTAAAATGTGGCATCTCAAATCATTAATGTAGCGTAATCCTATGCTAAAACACCCTAGCATCCTTACAAGTTTATTTTGGCTTATTGATTTTTTTCACAACAACACACCCAGAATGCACTAGCAACCACATAGCAACATCATGGCATTGCGGCAGCGAGTTTTGCTGGAGCAGCTAACACTCTCATTTTATTTATTTTTTGAGCAAATGTAATATTCTAGTAAAGATAAGTTGTAATTAAAGGTGCAGTATGTAATATTGACAGTCCAAATGCGAAATATCGGAGAGCCTTATTTCAATTGCCCCTCCCCCTCAGACTCCTCACTCACGTGGGTTGCCAGATTGAGGATATGCAACAGGAATGATCGCCGTTAACAATAGAAGGCGACGGGCTTGACTAGGGCTGGGAGTTTTACACAAAATTCACGATTCGATTCGATTCTCATTCACAAGCTTGTGATTCGGTTCGATTACAGATTCAATTAAATTTTGATTATTTTGGATATTTATCAGGTACAGTACATGCCACATTTTCTCAACTAATGCTGAAAAATATACATGAGAGTAAGTTGGTACTACATTACTATAATATTGAAGGTTAAAATTGACTGATTTGTTAAAATTACACTTAATGAAGTTTTTTAAAATAATAAAGTTACAATTACCTAATAATATTTCTACTTCAATTTAGTTGTTTTTGTTTTATTTAAACATAATGGTGGCTGTCATAAAACTTGATGGATTTATTCAAACAAAAATTAAACATTGAATAACAGTAAAAAATTATAATGAATATGTTATATGGTGCATATATTTAGCAATTCTCAACTCAATTCAAATCCTACCAGCTGACCTTTTCTATCTGACTAATGAGTTTATGGTCACCGAATGTTTTTCTGAGGTAAATGTGACGTTACGTGACATTGTTTACAAGCCGTTATATTGACGTCTTTGCGCGGCTGAAACACTGATTGAGCGATTACAGGAGACAGGATATGGATTGTAAAGTTGTACTCTTTCTTTTAACTTACCTTCGGATGTTTATTCATGTTTATTTTGTGCTGAAACTGGTATTAATTTGGAGGAGATGATCAGTTCACGTGCTCCTCGCGCTGCCGCGTCTGTTGAACTGAGGCGCTACAGCGATCTGTCACTCCACATTAATCAGTGCCAAAACGACATTTATTGTTTGAATACTGCAATACAATGGACAGAATTTGAAATCTGAGACTTTTTCATATCAAAAGTAACAAATAACAAAGCTTTATTGCAATTTATTGGATGGTAGTTGCGCTACAATGTTCTGTTCATTATCTGAAAACAGGCTTGACTAATCGATTCTTGGGATTTAAGAATCGATATCATTCCGTAAAAATGAGAATTGATTAATATCGAGATATCAATATTTTTTACCCAGCCCTAGGCTTTACACTGTAAGTAGATTAGTTAAATTAATCTGAGTTTTAATGTGCCTCTGGTCATAGATCTTTTTAGATGAATGCTGGGTACAATCTGCGATCTCTGACGCAGTTTGTTTGCTCAATTCCATAGCAGCAATACACTGTGTTTTGTGACAACTGGCAACCCGGGGTGTCAAAATACTAATGGTTAAATTGGGCAGTGGGCGGAGTCAAACAGACCAAAACAAAAACAGACATTCTGACACGGAACACACATATCAAAACAGAATAACTGGCTGTAGCATTGTTTTTCAGAGAAATGCTTAAGTGAACTTTTATGTTTCCTAAAAATACAAATAATAATAACATATAGTATTTGTATGCTTTAGTACAGTCAAATAATTACATACAGCACCTTTAATGGTGGTGCTAAAAACAAAGACAAAGAAGAGACACCAAGCGCAGACACAGTGAAGTCAGAAAACACTGCAGTTCACAGTGTTAGTTGATGAACTGTTGTGCTGATGAGGCTGCCTCTTAATAATCAGCGATTAGAGCATCACTTAGCAAAGGGTATAAACCCCCAACCACTGTGGCAATCACAATCAAACCACACACTCATGAAAAACAGACTGCATGCGGCCGATGTGTTATTCAGATTGTGTGTGCTACAGAAAGTGAATAGGGTTGTGGGACCCGCTTAATTCGGGGCACAACAAAAGACCATTGTGGTCATTCTGAAGAGGCCCTACTAAATTGAAAATATACATACAAGGGGGCCTTTCTGACCTTGGAGGAGGAGATAAGAATGGCACTGTCCTGAAAAGTAAATTGAGGCACTTATTGTGTAACACCTCTGGGCTGTGTTATTCTGAAATGTACTCTCTCATATAATATATTGATTGCACACAGACGGGCATGAACGTCATTGATTGCCATCTACTTATTAGCATATAGATTAGCTTTTGGTGGGGTGGATAAATTAAGGTGGAAGAAGGAAGGTTAGAGAAGGAATGATGAGGATGAAAGAAGGTAGGCAAGGTGGAAACCGCATGAAGAGAAGGAACAGACAGAGCAAGGTGACTGCAAACAACAAGATGAGAAGATTCTGTTTTTGTTTTATATGTACAAGGGATGTAAGTAAAGAAAAAATTTACTCTAGTGAATAATATATTTTTAGTCTATCCATTCTGGGTTTTTTTTTGGCATGATTGTTCAATCCATTCCTTCCCTTTATGTTGTCTATCACCTCCCTCTTGTTTCATTGTCATTTTCACATGTGCTTCATCCATTCAGAAGACAGAGGATAAAAAGAATGAGAGTGAACAGAGAAAAAGACAAACTGGGAATATGCAATGAGACGGGCAAAGATATAGATGGGAAAATCAAGATGGACAGATGAGGAAGAGGCAGTAAACTGGGATGGGATGGGATGGGATGGGGGTGCTGCTGTCTGTCTGGTCTGGGTCTGATCCATATTAGTTACTCACTCATCCACTCAGCATGAAATGAATGGGGGGCAGGGAAATGAGAAGGGGGGGGCAGCCACCGGGAGCGGCGGAGGGGGCGAGGACAGATGCGAGAGCATTGAGAGATGGAGGAATTCTGATTTTACGGTCTCTCACATCACTAAATCTGGACTCATTTAGCGCATTTTAATTAATTGCAGTAAAACTCATAGTAACCCTCAGTCTGTCAGTAGTAACTAGTCTGGTTATTATGTTGGTAACAGTGCATCTCATCAACAATTTCCCTTTTTTTATGTTTGCTACTTACCCTTAACTGATTTTATCAGCCTGCATGTTGATTAGGGAGTTTATGCAGTTGCAGAATTAAAAAAAAATAAAAATCTACTAATTTGTTAATGGGTTTTTGTTTAAATTGAAATTTTTAAATTGTATAATTTTTAGATTTTTAGATATGGTTTTATTTATAACAAATAAATTAAAATTTTTGTTTATGTATTTTACAATTATGCTTTTTTATTATATTTTATAATCATTTTATTTGTATTTATTGACTTAATTAATCATTTATTAGTATTGGTGGTTTATATATATAACGTATTATTTTTTGTTTAAAAGTAGCTTTTAAGTAATTCTTACTTAATCTAGTTCATGTTTGACCTAATTCAAGCGCCTGCCTGAAAAAAAATAATGGTTTTAGTTGGGGGTGGCGGGGGGGGGCATCAACAGTTTGATGCCAATAAATTAACATGATGGATATGAAATGGTCACCTATAAACTGTCCATTCTTACACTAAACTGTACTGTGTTTAAATTAAATTGAAATCAAGCATCAATCTGTATCCATTATGTTGCATGCTATTCAACTTCAATTAAGATTTTATTTCTATAGTGCTTTTTACAATACATATTGTTTCAGGCCAGCTTTATGAGAAATCATGATGTTATTGTTTATAACAACTTAATATCTTCATGCCTTATAGTTGCATTTAGCAGATTAGAGTTGGGCGATACATGCAGCAATACAAGCAATTAAGCAGTTGAGATATGCCCGCCAACATATGGCCTCTGAACAACAAATCACAGCCATAGAACACTTGCCGGTGGGCTTCACTTGACTAATGGCAGCGCATGACAGTGAAAAGTCTCACTGTAACCCTTTTTCACCTTCTTTCTATTCTGCTCTCTTTTCTTTCTCATCTGAGACTCAGTTAATTGGTGTCCCTTTGGTACCCCATTCTGTGGCAGTAGAGCCGGTACGGCCCCAGACAGACATTCCCAAGTGACTCTGTTTCCCTCTGCAGAGCCGCAGCATCAATGCAGCAGAGATGGATTAACTCTCCCTTAGAAGACTGTGAATATAGTGCACTGATGATGACCACTAAGATGGGCTACAGAGGGGGGACCCTCATACTTATTAATGCGAAGGAGGATAGGAATGTCAGTAATGAGCACCTCTGGAACCACAAACCTTATTATGATTGTAAAAAAAGAAAAAAAAGAATAATGATGTTGGCATTAGTTGTTAGGCATTCATTGATTTATTTTTTATATAGCCAGCATAGTTTTGCCTATTTATCAAAATCGAAATTATAGGTACACTTGAGTAATTTTTCATAAAATGTTTTTCTTCATTTGTTTGAAATAATATACTCTCATTAGAGGAAGATTCCAGTCATATTAGCCTATTAAAAGTTATTGTATTTTTCAGTCTCATGAGAACCAACATAAGAAGATCATATGAGCAGCCAAATACTACTAACTTTGTCTTAGTGACCCCCCTGTTATTGGACATTTTTGTAGTAAATTAATTACAGTGCATGCAAAAAGCACATTTGTGCAGTGGCTTTCTACAGTAAATGAAATTTTTTTGCCTGATGTTGCATGTACGTGCATGTTTCAGTGGTTAGAAATTGCACTTTTAGTTATAAAAATAAATAAATGTTGCTCCTGGCAGCTCTTTTTAAAGGTCCTACTTTAGATGCAAATATTCATACCTTTGAATTCAAAACGTCCTGCCCAAAAAAGAAGTTTGTGGAAAAACTGCAGATTTTGGGCAAGTGTTTGAAAAATCAGCCCATGTTCTTTCTGTTTAACATTTGTTGTCTTCAGTGTCACAATGCTACAAAGCAGAACACCTCTATGGCTATCCTGAAGAATGTAGACGTCAGCACTGCACTTTCAGTGACGCAGCACACACTGAACATCATGTGGACACTTAGACTTGTCAGTGAATCCGAGAGCACATAAGTTACATTTGGACTTTAATTAAGCTGGATGATCATATCTACTGGGACAGCATGGACTGTGCAAACCCACAATTTAAGCCGGGTAAACACACGTTTATATGCACACTAAGGGATCCGTCTTTGACTCTGGGTTAAAACTGAGACACTCGAAGCTCTAATTCCTTCAAGTAATCGGCACGTTAGAGTAAGCGCACACAATCAGGCTCCCGGTGCAATTAGCCTTCAGTCCCACTCACAAGAATTCTGGGTCACTGCACATAGGAGGGAAGCTGGTTTATTTAATAAAAGCACTTTAACAGACAGCTTGAGAAAAATCTTCTGGATTAAAGTATGGGTGGATGGGCAGACAGACAGATTCTTTCACACAGACTGTATATTCTAAGACAAGCATAGCTATTATTGCTCATATTATTTGTGTTATGGATGTGAATGATACGTCAAATCATGTGTCTTGTTGAGGAGAGGTTTGCTATTTATTTTCTAAACAGTCAGACTAACGATTTACATGTCGTTAGACAAAAAAATGGGTGGAAAAATCATCAAAAGAGGGACTCAAGCCATATGTAGAGACTAGAATATCATGGAATATCGCAAAACTAGTATAAATCCACCTAGTGAAAGACAAGTCCAGAACACGCTAGCAACATAGTGGTGAGTTTTGCATGGCAAATCAGCTCTCACATTTTCTTCTGAAAATGTATAGCTAGTTTAAATTCATTGCTTTGAATCTGTAAGAGTAAAGTGTCCTCTGGAGCTGCAAACCTTATTATGATTGTAAAAACAGAGTAATGATGTTGTCATATGGCTAGCCTTTGTTTATTCATCACCTTAATAAACACATCAGCATTTCAATTAAAGGTGCACTGAGTAATCTTTGTATTCATTTAATTGATGTACACTCATGAGATGCCTCCAGTCACATATTAGCCTATTAAAAGATGTTGTATTTTCAGTCTCATTTGTTAGATTTGTTGCTTTGTATCTATATGCGTGATTTTAGTCTCAACAACTAATTAAAACTGTCCCGTCAGAGATTGATGGAAATGCTGAGGCAGATGCTTTGCACCATGCAACAAAAAGGCCCAAACACACCTACCATAAGTTATCAACAAAGCAATCAAAATAACATGAGCGTGTTTATTATAAAGGCAAACAACCTGAACCAAGTGGCAGCGTTATAATTCCATGAGGCAGAATGGAATTTTGCATGTTTGGGAATCTGCAGATCAGAACATTCTGGATTTAATACGATGCAGAAGTTTTTTTGTCACAGGATCTGGTTTGGAGCGCTTTGTGCCTCTCGTTCTAATCCAGCTGTGTTGTTATTTGGCTGAATCACCAACTTGGAAGCACTAAAGAGAAGAGCAGTTTCAACGTACGCACACATGCACATGCACACAATCATCCAATTGCACTGTGGTCTGGCGCACTCATTCACATGGTATCCATTCTATATAATCTGGCCTAATGTGGGTCACATGGAATGCCAAGGGCACAATGACCCGGCCCTGACCCCAGACTCGACTCTTTCAGATTCACATACATACTGTACTTGGCGTGAAGGAAACTGACCTTTAAAGAAATATCCTTCAGATAGACTGTTTTGAAACCAATTATTATTTATGCTTTTGAAAAGGCTTTTAATATTCCTTCCATCCTTAAGATTTGGAGTTAATCTAAAGCAAGTAATGTGTTATGCATTCAAGCTTATCGTTATACACAAGAATGGCAGGTTTTGTGTTACGAAATAGGATTGTTGTCTTACTAAAAGTGTGTTTTGTCTATACAGGTTTGCCAAACGCAGGCCAATGCCCTCACATCCACATTGTCGTCCCTCGAGCTGTCAGATCTGGGCTGGCTGGCTTTGAAACAGGTCTGGAAGCATGCAGTAAGAAAGCAAACACATTCCCTCTGCCTAAATCCTTCCGACTTGTTTTAGAACCACCAGAAGGAAGGAATTTCACAACATGCACATAAATAATGCCTACCTTATGCTCTGACTTTGCCTTTCCTTCCTAGGATTGGATTATGTCCTGCTTTCCTGCTATCCTACACCATTTCTGGGTTGTGTTTGTGCTGTAAGCTTTACCGCAGAGCAGAGAGAGAGAAAGTAGGGGGAGAATCTGGGCATTAGCATTCCAAAGGTCACATGTCACACGGCTTCAGCCAATCACAGGACGGCATGCTTTCATGACCCTCCCCCTTCTTCCTAAATCCCTCCCCTGCTTCTTGTTCTGTCAGTCTACCAGCACCATGGCAACACAAAGGGCTTTAATTCCTCTTTCGGGTTTCATGGCGCTCGCTTGAAATGCATGCTGAAAAGTTTACTGACGCAAGCGAGAAGCATATGAATGATGCCTTCAATAATGATCTGTTTACACATGAATTGTTTGACCTGTGAAAGCATAGCCGTTTGTCAAATGTAGCTGTTGACGTCTATATAAAAATAAGGGTTACACTTTATAATGATTCAGTTTGGTTACATTTTAAGCATTTATTAATCATGGTTAATGTTAATTTTGTATATACTAATGCATTAAAGGGGTCATATGATGCAATTTAAAATTTTCCATTCTCTTTGGAGTGTTACAAGCTCTTGGTGCATAAAGAAGATCTGTAAAGTTGCAAAGACTAAAGTCTCAAATCCAAAGAGATATTCTTTATAAAAGTTAAGACTCATCCACGCCTACCTAAAACGGCTCGTTCTAACACGTCCCCCACATGTCTACCTCACTTGATGTGGGAAGATTTGCATACGCCGCTCAACTGTTTACGCAAAGAAAGAAGGGCGACGTTTTTGTTTCCGCTCTCTCTGCTGTATTATTGGTTGTTGGCGCGCCCCCGCCATGTCGTGAAGGCGCTGTGTTTCGTTGTGAAAGCAAAACTACTTTGTTTGTCCTTTCAAAAGAGAACACAAGACTAAAAAAAGAATCAGTGTTATTTGTATTTATAACCTGTTTCCAGAACTAGTTCACGCCAACTATATTTCAGATGTGTGCAGCTATCATTTTATGGAGACTGTTTGCCTGATCCTGGGGAAGAATAGACTAGCAATGCCGCTGTTCTAGACTCACAGACTGTAAGTACATTTTTTATATTTAAAGAATTTGCCACTGACGATTCAAAAGTGAGTTTTTTGGGCAGTGTAGAGTAGCACTTGTTGTTTGTAATTTCTCTCGATTCACAATGCAGGAGCCTGGTTTTAATGTTTACGACGGCTGGCGCCGATGCAACGTACGCGTAAAAGACAGTACAAGTCATTATAATCCATAATTATGTCCCCACTGGATGCTACAAATGCCTCATTTGTAATGGGTTTTAATGTTTTTGTCTCGTCGTGCCGGGACAAGGCATCACAATATGGTAAGGGGCGTAACATTTCCGTCACACGCTTGAGGTATTCGGCCAATCACAACGTACTGGATAGCTGGCCAATCAGAGCACATCTCGCTTTTCAGACCGATAAGCTTAGTAAAAATCGACGCGTTTCAGAAAGGCGGGGCATAGAGGAGAAACAATAATGTACACTATGTGGAAAATAATATGTTTTTTTTTTACTTTAAACCACATAAACACATTTAATTACACCAAATACACAAAATAATGTTCTTTTTAGCAGCATCATATGACCCCTTTAACATATGGAGTTTCATAGCTAGTGTATTATGAGCAGACATAATGCATATTAACAATAAATATTTATTTAGAAGATTAATAAAAACGATAAAAATAGCTGTTCTTTGTACGTAATGTGTTACCTATTATTGAACCTTGTTTTAAAGGGTTGCCCAATAATGAAATAATGAATCATAAAATCGTTTTAATTTATCCCATCTTTGATATTGTATCATCTTAAGTAATTGTCTTCAACCTCTATCTCAGGTTTTTGAGATAAAGAAAATGCTAACATCCTATGGGCCGCTGGGTTCTGTGTAGGCAATGGGATTGCAATATATGCAAATCTATTCAAATAATGGGGCACCAAGATCACAGTAAAACACAGTCCTCAGGGCCCTGGGGTTAAGCTGATTGGTTGAAAGACTAATTTCGAGTGTGTTGATTGGTCCAGAGGGTGATTGGCCTTCATGTCAGTGGTCATGTGTTTGTTCCTCATCATGGGGGGAGGTGGAAGCCGCTGGAATATATCTAGCATGTCCATGTATTTGTAAATGCAAGGCTGCAATATTTTATTACCAAAAAATGTACAGTACATTTATGTACCCTGATACTGTATGTTTATGTTACATCAATTTAATCTAGAAAAATCTGAACCGCTTTGAACACCTTAGCACCTGCTACCCTAGTACTGTACCTTAAGGTGTTGAGTTTTGGACCAACAAGCACTGCTTATATGTTCTTAAGATAATTTGGAAATCTTGTTTATTTTTCAACACTTATGATTTATCATAAGGCAGAGCAGATGGATCCAAAATAGCAATTTATTTCACATAAAATTAAACTGATTGTAGCTAATGTGAAGAGTTTGTGTATTACATGCCTTGTCTTTTTATCATGCTCTTGGAAATCAGTATTATATATCACAGCAATATGATTGCTAGGTACAAATCATATTTTACACTGTATTTTAATTTCACACACCTCCCTATCTAGCATCAGATGTCTGATATTCATAAATCTCTGCATGCATCATAGGGATTATTCTTAAATAATTAATCTGCAATATGATTTATCTGGTTTGACCGGTACTTAATTAGCTGGTCCCCAACAGCTCCCCTGATGCTCTGCTTCCAGACACAGTGACCCACTGCCTTAACCTGTTTTTCAGTAAAACAGTAATTCCCATAAGCCCCACTGTGGAGAAGCAGAGGCATCCGGCGGTATATCACATTTCACCTGAGAGGTAGAGCAATGGACCTCCAAATTGACATGAGCATCATATTATGTGGGCGTGTAATAGAATGTGCATAATTCATGGGGGAGAAGATGAAATATTTATGTGGAGTCCCTCTGTGCCGCTGATGTCCTGTTGTAGCACTGAGAAATACCTGCAATGGTTCCTTTGATGTCCCCTGAGTATTTTCCGCAGTATGATCGTGTGTGGAACACAATAGGCTTTTAATTGAGGAGAACTGAGGGTTTCATTTGTTAATCAAATTAGTAAGTATTTTATACTGTTTGGTTGAACCTTTCCAAGCAGGGGTCTATAAAGTGTTCTTAATATTAGCATGTTATCACCTCATTTGACCTCAAAGCAAAGAGGAAATGTACCATTAAATGAGATCACAGCTAGTAGAAGTGTTCTGCCATTCCTAATCTTGAATGAAAGACCGATTTATTGAGCTTTTCCACACTGTAGGCTATTTTAAATTTGTATCGTTTTTCTGTATGTTGATTAAGGATGTAGGCATGTGTGGATTGGTGTGATATCAAAAGTAGGTCAGTGTAAGGAAACTATGTTACTTAAACTATGTTATGGCTGCCATCTAGTTGTCATAATTAGAATTACATTTTGAATTTAGCTGGAATATTGATGTGCCTGCTTTCCTACAGTATAATGATTATACATATTGTATAGTTTGAAAATAAATACACTTATACATATATCTATTTATTTTTTAACCAAGATTTTTTGTGGTTATTGTGAAAGCTTTTCTTTATTTTCCCATTGACCTCATCACAAGTACAAATGCTGATTGCAATCAGATTGAATGCATTCGTGGCAGACTGCTTGACAGTTAGTTATGCAATTGATTTTGTGTGGTTTAATATCCACCTGGCATCCCTCTTTGTGAATTTAACCACTGTGCTTTGCTGTCTGGATTGGTCATAATTGGTCATTCATGCCAACCAACATTTTTACAATCCACTAACCTGATTCACTTGATCCATATTACATATAGTAGAGGACACCACTTGTTTTCCATTTTAAAACAAACACATTTTTAAATTGAAAAATTATGTTCTCTCCCATTCTTGCACGTGACAGGTCTCTGACAGGTGCCATTATTTATAGTGCATGTGTTTTCTGTAAAACAGAACTGAACTGTAATCCATCATTGCATTTTAATGTGGCAGGTTCTAGTCTGGTAGTGACTGCTAAGCTCCTCCTTCTGCCATCTGTGGCATTGTGGGATGGTTGTGGCATCACTGTGCCCTCTAACGGCCTAGTGCGAAATACCAGACGTACAACAGAGAAAAGATGTGAGGTTAGTGAGGACATGGGTCAGAAATGAACAGGCAAGTCTCAGAAGGCCGCTGGCTCATGAGGTTGTGGGAATCTGAAGATCTGAATCTTTTGTCCTCACATCTGTTCATCAGAATAAGGCATTGTTAAAAAAGAACAAAAAACTCATTCTTCCACAAGGGGGCTTCCTTTTCAGTTCTTATGCTCAACCAAGACTTCATACAGTAAATATATAATCAACTGTAAGCATTTTTGTGCAGTGAAAACGGATATAATAGTGGTGGATAGTTACTCCAGTGAACATTTCTCGGGTCGAGTTTAATTTTGAGTCAGTTTGTACCTTGACCATCTATATTACAATAAAGCTATTGAATATTGCCTGAAAAAAATAACACTCTAACCTTTGATCTTTTGTCAAATGCTGTGCATAAAGTAAAAAAATCTCTATTCCAGTTAAACCTTTTTTTATATTGTTGCTTTTTAGCAATAGCATTTTTAGATAGTATAGTGTATAGTGTTTATACAATAATTTAAAACAATCAAACATTAATGGAACATAAATGAAAACAGCAAAAAATAAGACAATCTGTGTGTATGTGTTTCCGCCAAGGTGCGGGCTAATGTAACATAGTCTCTTTACAATCGCCACGATTTAACCAGAAAGAACATTAAAAAACTGCTCCCCTTCTTTTCATCTAAGGTCAGTGACTTAACCACTTCCTGTTGACTGAGATGAACCCTATAGAGAAGAGAGAGAGAGCTACATGTACATATTTATGTGTGTGTGTGTGTGTGCTTGTATATACAGTAGTCAACATTTGAAGTGGATAAAAAAAGTTAATCAAAGTTGTCCTAAGACAAGAATGCATTTTAGTTTTAGGTTCTAGGACAACTTTGATGAAAGTTTTGATCCACTTCAAATGTTGGCGTAGCGCATATATATATATATAATCTATATATATACTGTATATGTATACTATTGTATGTACTGTATATGTATATCTATATATCTTATTAATATTATACTGAGAAAAAAAAAAAAAAAAAAAAAAAAAAAAAAAAAAAAAGAAAAAAATATTTATATATATCTATATGTAACGCACCGTGTATCAAGATATATATCTATATCTAAAAATCATCTGCTCTACAGGGTTCATCTCAGTCCGGCAGGAAGTGGTTAAGTAAATGTGGTCGATATGTCGATTTCAATTTTTCATTTCCTCTTCCTTTCTCTTTGGTGTGTTGCAAGCTCTTGGTGCATAAAGATGATCTTTAAAGTTGCAAAGACTAAAGTCTAAAAAAAAAAGAGATATTCTTTATCAAAGTTATATTCTACACACCTACCGAAAACGTAAAACCGGCTCGTTCTAACACGTCCCCCACATATCTACATCACTGTGTGGGGATATTTGCATAACGCCGCCCAAATGTTTGCAAAGAAAGAAGGTGTAACTTTTATTCCCACTGTAGTATTGTTGCTGCCGCCGGAGCCAACGCCCAATGATCGTGCAGGCACTAGTGTGTTTGCTAGTGTGAAAGTCTAGCCCGCCGTTGTGGACGCTGTGTTCGTTTGTGAAAGCCGAAGTCCGACTTTGTTTTGCGCTCGCACAAGAGGATGATGATCTGCTTCGTCATGCTAGAGCTGATTCTGTGGGCTGGTGCGGCTGAGGAAAGTACAATCAACTTCCGCGCTATAGGTATCGTGGCCGGATCGGCTTTCACCGTGGACGAAGCGGAGTCCAGCCCGGGTCATCACATGTGGTTGCCGCAAGACCACCGGCCGCTCCTTCGTCGAATCCACCGCCTCTGCTCACCGCCTCGATCAGCTGGCCTCCGCTCCAACCACCTCTAGCCCGTCCATTTGGTTGGGTTGTGTGGGGGTTGTGGGGGGTGGTGGGTGTGTGTGACGCTGTGTTTCGTTGTTAAAGCGAAACTACTTAGTTTGGTCTTCCAAAAATGGACACGACTAGAAATCAGGGGGGGGTGGTTAAGTTGTATTTACAACATTGTTACAGAACAGTTCAACCCAAATATTTATTTGTGTGCAGCGCATTTTATGGAGGACCTGTTTCCATGATCCTGGAGAGTAGACTACAATGCCGGCTGTTCATGACTCACAGATCTGTAATACTTTTTATAGTTAAAAGATTTGGGCCACTGATTATTCAAACAGCAAGGTTTTGAGGCTAGTGTAGAATAGTAGCGTATTGTGTATTGTAATTTCTCAGATGCACAAATACAGACATGGTTTTTATTTTAAACAGCGGTGCGATGGCAATGTCACGGTACAAAAAAGATAGTATAAGTAATTATAATCAGTAATTGTGTCCCCACTGGATGAAACAAATGCCTAGTTTGTAATGGGATTTAATGTTTTTGTCTCGTCGCTCCAGTCGGGACAAGGTATCACATTATGGTAAGGGGCGTAACATTTCCGTCACAGGCTTGAGGTATTCGGCCAATCATCACGCACTGGATAGCTGGCCAATCAGAGGCAGAGCACACCTCGCTTTTCAGACCAAAGAGCTTTGTAAAAATCGACGCGTTTCGGAAAGGTGGGGCATAGAGGAGAAACAGTTATGTACAGTATGTGGAAAATAATGTAGTTTTTTTAAAAACTAAACACATAAACACTTTGCATACAAGCACCAACTACACAAAATAATGTTCTTTTTAGAAACATCATATGACCCCTTTAAAAAAAAAAAAAAATCATTATAATAATAGTATATCTATAACATAGTCACGCTAGATGCATATCACAGCAATATATATATATATAGATATATAACATACACTATGCATATCACAAAGTGATAGTTAGTTTCAGTCATCTATACAAAAATAGAATTACAGTAAAAGTCCACTTACACTTGAACACATATAATATTGCATTTCAGATAGTTTTTCCTTCCTTTCTCTCAGAATTGCAAGGGAGTCTCTCTCAAAGGAAGTGTGGATGGTGCTTTGATTTAGATTGGTCACCGAGGTTGTATATTTACATAATAGTTGGCAGTATTCCTCTCTCATTGTTACTTGTATATTTGTCTAGTTACGTGACTGACTTGTGACCTTTGCAGTCAGGATATTTAGTCTGACGTGAGAAGACGGTTCCCTTTTCCTTGTTGCTTCAATGGCCATGAATGGTCTTCAAAGAGCCTGTTTGATTCTTTGCATGGTGACTTAGAAGGACTAAATTTTTATTTAAATGTTTTAAAATTTGTATTTCTGTTAACTGATTTAATATTGTTATGTGATGCTTAGTAAAAGATTTCCTGACTTTTAAACTCAAAATAAATTACTAAATGGAGAATAAATAAAGTAACTGGCATAAAGAAATAGTGAGAAAAAGATCCCGCTGTACCTGTGGAGCCAGTCAGTCCACACTACAGATTTTGCAACATTTTACCCACTGAATAAAAAAAGAACAGTGTGTTACTAAACAAAGGGAGAGATTAAAATGATGTAATATGAACTGGCCAATGATGAGCTAATATTAAGCTGCGTTTGTCTGGCTATGCAGTTTCCACAGTTACAGTAGGAACGAATAAAGTATTAAAGCATTCACAGCACGCTCTCTAAGCTTCTGCAAGGACCAGTAAGCAAATACTAACACTCACTGAATGGTGTTAAAGCCTTCTTTGGGTCTTTTTATTCAGCCTCTTGGCTTCTGATCTGAATGTGACGTCTTGCAGACATTCAGTGAGCTTTGAGTTTGTTTTTGGGTGTGTGTTTGTGTGCTTGAAAGGGAAACCCAATCCTCCCCTTACTAATGAATGTATTTGTGAGCAGGTGATTCTGCCTCACTAGGGAACCGTATTAAAGCATTATCAGGGGGGTGGGGGGAGGGGGGGGGTTAGTGTCACAGCGCAGTCTAACACAGACTGTATTACACACTATGCTGCACATTTCCCCTGTGGTGGTTATAAGTTTTGCATTTCTACATCCTGAGTTCTCGTTTTCACTTTCAGAAGTGTGACTGTGGTCTTAGACAACCTTTGTGTACAACAATGAAAGATGGTTATGCATCCATTTTGCAAATAATATGATCTTTTTTGAGATATTACTTTTAATATGAGATATTAATTTTACTTAATTTTAATACTAAAATATAAACTTAAGTCACCAAAACTATTTATGAAAATTTGAATTCTATATATATATTATATATATATATATATATATATATAATATTATATTATAAAAACAAATACAAAAATAAATCACAATATCAGTAAAAATCAATAAATAAAAAAAAGTTTTGCCATTTTGTAGCCACTACTTTGCTCAGGGGGGGGGGCTGAACAACCTTTTCCATTCTTTATTGGCTGCTTAATCATACTTGTCCATTATTATTTATTATTTATTTATTCATATTATTATATTTTGAATGCTTATTATTTATTTATTTACTTTTGTCAAGGAAGCTTAATTCAAGCATTTAGTTAATTCAGAAATTAATGTTCTCATATGAAGTTGTATTGACTGCTTTTGTGACACTTTTTAAACATGTTTGTGTCCTTTTAGCTGAAATCCTCAGGAATCACATGGAAAAGAGCCACCAGCACCATCTTCAGAGTCTCTTCTCCTTGTCGTTCATTAATCCCAGTAAGTCATGAATCACGACATGGATAGCTACAATAGCGGTGAGTAAATTATGACAGAATTGTCATTATTGGTTGAATTTATTCTTTTAATTCATTCTCTCAACCAGTGTTTCGACTGTACAGTACTGTATCTGCTATTTCAATGAAAACAAAGCAAATAGACATGTATGTGCATGTGAAAGCCACACGTGTAAAATTAAATGCAGAAGCTTGACTTGCAGAGGGTTTTATTTATTGCTCTTGAATAGTCAGTACATCTTCATTTGATCAGAAACTGCAGCCATTAGAACTGCCAAAAGGTTTTAAGAAAGCAGAACGATACAGTATGTGATGCTACCACAAAACGTCACTGTTTCCATTCAGCTGATTTTGACTGAAGCTGGGCTGATGCTGCGAGGTCATTACATTTTTTCATGGCTCTATAAGGCAGGATTAACTGTCATAACAGGTTGGGGTTAACACTTCAGAAGCTGAGCTGCTGTTTCATTCAAATTCCTGTTTAAACAAATAGATGATGAGGTGAGGTGAGATGGCAGAGGTGGGACGTGCCGTCAGATGGCAGACGTGCATGCTCGCAGACACGCACACATCTAGTGGGTTTGGCTTTCAGGGTGTGTATGTGTCAGCGAGAGCGTATTCACTTCCCCAGTAATGGGAATTAGGTTTAGGTAGAAAGAAAGAGTGTTTGTGAGTGTGTGATAGAGTATAAAAGGGAAAGAGAGAGGCAGAGAGAGATGCAAAATTAACGAGAACTGTGAAAGAAAGAGAGGGATCAGTCATGGAAGTAAAAACAAAATACAAAAACTAAACAAAAAATAATAATAGCAATATTTGATTTTTTTTATTCTTTCTGAAGAAAATGTGAATTGTGCTTAACTTCCCAAGGTGAATAGAGTAAGTCTGATTGCTTAGAAAACTAGTTGTATGATTAGAGGTGTCATTTATTTCCCTAGCAACAACATGGTTTGTTTTTTTAATGTTTACATTTAAAAAAAAAAAAAAAAAAAAGCTATTGCAAATGTAATTGTTATGAATGAAATTAAATAGAATGATAAAATTTATCAGCATTTTGGTTAATATTGTATCATTTTTATTAATAAAAAATATATTTTTGAATAAAAAAAATGCATTTTGTTAATTCTTTTATAATTATTGCACATGGAAAATTAATACAATTTATGACTGTTTTACATTTAGTATTTTGATCAATCTTATAAATATTGAACATGCAATTTTAATGAATAAAACCATATGTGATACATATTATCAAATGCATCCACATGCAGATTAACTTTTATTATATTGTAGCTAACTGAGACTTGTTATAGCACTTGCATAATCAATCTTTTTTTTCTTTTTGGATAAAAGCATCAGCAAAATGTCTTAATGTAAATGTCTAAATTATTTTTAGTTATTTATTTTGGTTGTATTTGCAGTTTTTAAGACTTTATATTAATTAGAAGATTAAAAAATGGTAAAAAAAATTGATTCAAAATTGTGAAAATCTTAAAAGATCTTTATACATTCAGGAAAATTGAACCTTAAAGTTAGATGCACGTGTTGTTCTAAGCGGAATCCTAAATCTCTCATGGTCCATGGAGGGGGCCATCATAAGAGCAGATTTAAGACTGAAAGGTTGAATAGGAGTCTTTGATGGCAAGATAACAGGATAACTGGGGGTTGTAACAGAAGGAGAGTAAAAGAAAAAGAGATGTGATAGGTGGCACACAAGCGTTACACCTCAGCATCATGTGCTTGTAAATCTAAACCAGTCTGATCCTGACTGCAAACACAAACACACACGTATTCAAACCCAGTTCTAATGAAAGAACAAACTTCCCACACAGAGACGGTGACACTTGATGATTCAAAGGATAAAGTATGTCACTTCCTGTATAATCACTTGACTACTTTGCAGTCATAAACCTGACCTATATTTTCTGGTATATCCACATGCTTTCAAAACACGTCACAAAAATATTCTGTTTACTAGTGGAATGCTGATATGTTCCTAATGAAAGCTTATAAATGCTTTCATTCATCCTGTGCCTGTCTAAATGGATGGAGTTGTGGATTTTCCTCTGTCAAACTGATCTGATGAAAATTCTGGTTTATTAGCGACTTTGACAAGCATTTTGAATTATGCTCAACAGCTGGACAAAACATATAGACTCTACACAAACAGATACGTGGAATTCAAATATTCAATCAACTGAATGGAAAACGCAACTACATTTGTTTAGTCTGTCTGCGTGCTTTTAAGAAAACCAGGTTGTTTGGACTACGAAGTGTTCTTTCGACTGAGGCAGGACGGTACGCTGATGCTCTGCTGGTTTAAAAGCGCTTTGGCTTAACTCTGGCTGACAGCCTGTTTTTATATTGCGCCCAGTTGCAGAGAAAAGCTGGAGTGGCAGCTGCTTAATTGGACATAATGAATGCCAGAGGGGGATGAAGCATGACTAGGTTCAGTGGTCGCTCACTATTTCCTCATCAGTTTTGCTTATTCAGTTTTATTTAAATAATTAAAGATGTACATGTGGGGCCAAAAAGATTATCTTCCTTTTGAACAGTACACTATCATTCAAAGGTTTGGGGTCGGTAAAGTATTTTTATGTTTTTGAAAGAAATGCTCAGCAATGCTACAATTTTTGGTCAAAATACACTAAAAATAGTAATGTTGTAAAAGATTGTTACAATGTAAAATAACAGTTTTGATACTTGTGTATTTAATTCCAACATTTTATTATTATTATCATTGTTATTTTTTCTAGTCATAAGTGTCACATGATCCTTCAGAAATCATTCCAATATGCCGATTTGGTGCTCATGAAACCAACTGTGCTGCTTAATATTTTTTTGGGAATTGTGATGCATGTTTTTGGATTCTTTGCTTAATAGAAAGATCAAAACAGCAACTGTACGCTCATTTTATTGTATCATCGGTCTTTGTTCGGCCTTTGAACCCGTTAATGTATCCTTGCTGAATAAAAGTATTAATTTCTTTCAAAAAAGGCAATTATTTACCCCATACTTTGAAGCTGTGAAACCTTCTTGTTTTGAAAGGTTTGTGGTACTTATTTTGTTGAATAAATGTCTTTTGGTGTAATATTTTATTATGCAATGCAATAACTTTCATACATTTTTCGGTCTATAAATTCCTGTCAAAGCTAACAGGCATATAATGGCATTCTTCAGTGTAGGTAAAATGTCTGACACAGACTGTGCTGTTCCACATGTCAAGGCATTGAATAGAGCCTAGCAATAATTAACCATTGAATAAATAAAGGAATAAATGTATGAATTGATTAAAAAGTCAGTAAATACAAGCACAGACAATGATTAGCCCAGCTCAAAATTACATATTTTAGTTTTTAAGTGCTTTAGTGTAAAAAAAAAAAAACTTTTAAAATTTTGACATTTATTTAAATGCTTATTTTTTATAATATTTTTTATCATTTCATTTTAACAATCTAATCTAATTAGATAAAGTTGGAATCTATTAGATTAATCCTTTTTTTAAAGATAATTTGTGTGCAACGCTGTTTGGTAGTGTCTATATATTCTCACCTCTCTACAGTCAGTCAGACGCTATAAAAACTCTTTACAATTGCATCAGCCAATAGAAAATGCTGTAACCAGGGCTACTTTTTCAGGAGGGCGGCATCTACCTACTTAATGTCAGGTAGGATGGATCTATTTAGCGGCCCAGCCAAGAATGAGTTACGACTTTCTGTATCCCACCCTTACCAGTCACTATCTTTTTATAGTTTTACCAGGAAGTCTAAAGGAATCCACAGAGAACCTGATGATGCTCCATGGAGATGAAGCTTCACATTCAGAATCGAATGAAGAAGGCTTGTATTACAGAATCTTTTATTTTCAAGTCGGAGCCAAGAAAAATGGCACATTACCCAAATAAAATGGCTGCATGTAGCAAAGGAACCCTGGGAAAATCTATAAAAGGGTTACATGTTTACAATAGGCCCGTATATTTCTGACTGTCCCCTTTCTAATGCCCCTTTTTAATTACTGTGTGATTAAATGTTGCCTGTAAACCCCTCTCAATCAATCAAAGTGGGCCCCCAGGTCCCGAGGGATTGAAAGTCATTGGATTACCATTCTGCACATGAAGATTTGTGAATTATAATCAAGAATTTGTGGAATTGAGGCCTCATAAAGATCCCTACAGAACAAGCTCTTTAATAAACAACAGTAGCAATCGATGTATGAATGCAAGTACACTTATCACAGCTGAGCTCCTTAGATAAAATGACCTTAGTAATTCACATTTCTAGATACAATATCCAATATTATACCCCAGGCAGCTGATATAGTAACCCGTGGTCGCCTTCCAAGCTTCTTTTTATCAGCCACCCTGGACTATCATTAACAATTCAGGCCCTGTTTGCTCCAGGCATGTATCAATTGAGTATTTCCTCCATAGTTGCACTGTTGCTATAGGCTCCTGTTTACACTGACACAAAACAAACATCCTCACGGGTTACTGAATGTCTGTAGTGACAGGTGTCAGCTGCTCATATGTAGTTAGGAATGTTTTTGTTTGAATTATTAATACATTAAACATATTTAAAGGAATTGTTCACCCAGAAATTAATGTTTCTGTTTTGGTATGTCAGTTCCAACCTGCATGGTGGGCTTTTGTGCGAAAAAAAAAAAACCTCGACTTTTACTGTTTATAATATATATATTATATATATATATATATATTATATATAATATAATAAATATGGTAGCACAGTAATGTAAGCTGTAGCTAATTTTAAATACAGCACTCTCTATGAAAGAAAGAAAGAATTGGCAAGTGGCAGTTTATTAAATCGTTCACATATTTCTCGGCCTGTGGACAAAACGAAGCAGAATATATAGTTGTGCTTGAGGATATCTTGTTTACTTGCTCCTAACTCCTTTGTTATCTTTCAGAGATTTGATTAAATGAACCTGGCAGACTTCACTGAAGTATCATTCTTCCTCAGAAGTGCTCACTGCAACCAGGTAACTTGTCAACAAAACTTTGCTCCCCAGTAAACTGATAAACTTGTGCATCATACTGGTGTGCCTACATTATCAAATCAAAGTGGATTGAGTAAATAAGCAATGTAGTCATTTATAGTTCAGGGGTCATACAATTACAGTTCACATCTGTACAGCTACTAAAGTCACTATTGCATCAGCCAGACATTTCCAGCCGATATCAGTATAAAAGGTGAGTCATTGTTAGCAGAAGCCTGCTGTATTTTGTTATCTTGCGTGTCTTTAATTTAATCAAGGAAATACTATGGCAGTAAAACAATCAGACAACTTTTTATTGATAACAAGTAATCCTGAGTCTATATGGTGGCTCAGAACAAGGTATGAAAGACCGTACTTAAAGTGCCCCACCTTATTAGACTCCACCACATTCATTCTGAATCAGAGAAGATCTGGCAACTGTGTAAGGATTTCACTAAACCGTTAAAAATCCTTTGAGTGCAGAGCAAAGCACTTTTACTGTTATATCATTGTTTAGTATTTGCACAATATTGATCTAATAAAAAGGTTTTGTGGTCATTTTTTGTTTACAAAGTGAAAAACTTCACATAGGGACTTTTAAAATCAAATCCTAATACTAGTATTACTATTTAACATACTGATATGGTTCTCAAAGTAATCCCGACATTTATTTTGCAGTCAGTTTGTGATTGGTTGCATTTTAGGTATGCTGGCATTAGATACCATAATAATAGATGATGGCAAAAAGCCAGCAGAACCGTTTTAGGAGCCTGGTTGTCCTTATGGATTAATGTATGTTGACAGGAACTGTCAGGGGTGAATGCATTTGAGAATTCTCTCAGACATCTTAAACATGCTATTATATAGAACATCTGCTATTACATAACTGTTTAGATTATGCATGGTTTTACATGAGTATTATTTACCATAGAATTAAACTTTGGCAATGCGGCACCTGTCAAGACCATGTGACAAATGCCCTTTTAGAGTTTTTAAGCTCTACGAATTGAACTTTGCTATTTAAGAATGCAGCATTGCTGTGTTTGCATTCTCTCAGCCAGCGGATATGAGATATCTTGTAGGAATTTTTGTTGCGATATTACACATTCTACGGTAACAATCTAAGGTTTTGTTTATTGGTGAAAGATACTATGGATTGGCTAATTAATCTTTTAGACGTACCTATGATGCATTGAGATTAGCACTGGAATTTTATTTATGCTACACTTAATCTCTTTGATGCAGTTACCATATAGATTGAGGGGGATGTGCCTCAATTAACATTGGAGATTGAATTTTGCACAAAGTTGAATGAAAGGAATATAATGACCAAGATTAGAGACACAAATAATACTTTGTTAAAATGTTATCACTTCAAATTCCACCACGTTGATCTGATTATGTATTGTACCACTTTGCATATTTCAAGTAAATACTTCTAAATCTTCTATTCAACCTGTAAAAACAAGTGCAATAGGCTTAGAGGTCTAACATCGACCTTTGTGACCTGAAATGTAATACTGTTGTTTTACACATGTAAAATTAAATCTTCATGTATGCATATTTCAAGCTTTCTTGCTGCATTTCTTTAATAATGTGTTTAAACATGAACATTTTAATGGCATAAGATGATTATTTTCCTTTCTCTAGAGACAAAAATGGCAGACGTACAAACTGATGGAACTATCTGATGAATTAAAATGTACATTAATTATTACAACATATATACTGTACATACTAATTCCTTTGGCAGATGATGTCAAGTTGCAAAGAAATTGCAAGTAAATTTCACAAAGAATTACAAAGAAACGACACATAACACATTTTGCAGTAGAAAAACTTTATTTTCTTGTAAAATGTACACCTAAAAATCTATTTTACACTGAATGTAGCAGTTGATGTAGTCTAACATCTCTGATTTAATAAATGTTAAAAAAAGCCTTTGTTAGGTTTTTAAGCTGTTTTTCATAGTCTTTTTTAGAAAGGGTACTGATTGCTGTAGTCGTTATAAATCTGCTGAGGTGCTGAATTAAACAATGCCCTGCAATGGTCCTATTATCAAACCCATGAGACATGCCGGGCCTTCTGCTGCTGGCCTAAATGGGGGCAGTGGCTCAGCAGGGCGAAACTGGCATAGAAGGCATTAGGCATTTTGGCGCTGTTGTAGCAGGCTTGTCAGTTCTGCAACCAACGTATCAGATTTCACAGCTATGAAAGCCCTTGCCTCAACTGTTCTGGTGCTAAAATGTCATAGGTAGAGTGAAGTTTAGATTACCAGTAAGAACGTGCATATGCAAGACCAAAGTATGAGCTGGCCAGGACTATGTCTGGATTCACTCCCAGTGACTCAAACGACACAAAGACATACTGAGCAGGCCATTCATCCATCCATCCTGTGCATAGAGGCCAAGGATGCCAGCTGACTGGGCATTAGTTTGGACAGCTAAGATATATAGATAAAAGGTCAGTCTGTGGCCTTGACCGCCCAGATTTTCTGCATGAGCTATTCTCCTGGGGGTGGGGGGGTGGGGGTGGTCATGTCAATACTTACAAAATTTGTCTTATTTTTAAAAAGGTTTTTATTTAATGAAAAATTTGCCTTATTAAATGAACTATTATTTATAATTTTTTTCCTTCTGGGGCCTAAAATGGAGTAATTGATCATGATAATTTTGATATTGATAAATATTAATAATTAAACAATATTTTGCTGAATGTGTTTTTTTGCTGGTGCTTTGGCTTTTTAGTTCGCGGAAATAAATTAACATAAAAGCGCCAGTAGGTGGCAGCAAGTCCCTGTTTTAATAAATGGTTTATTGAATCATTCAAATCAAACGATTCATTCAAAACAGCTACAGGTGCATCTCAATAAATTAAAAAGTTGTGGAAAAGTTCATTTATTTCAGAAATTCAACTCAAATTGTGAAACTCGTTTATCATAAATTCAATGCCTACAGACTGAAGTAGTTTAAGTCTTTGTTTTTTTTTTAATTGTGATGATTTTGGCTCACATTAACAAAAACCCACCAATTCACTATCTCAACAAATTAAAATATGGTGACATGCCAATCAGCTAATCAACTCAAAACACCTGCAAACTTTTCCTGAGCCTTCAAAATGGTCTCTCAGTTTGGTTCACTAGGCTACACAATCATGGGGAAGACTTCTGGTTTGACAGTTGTCCAGAAGACAATCATTTGACACCCTTCACAAGGAGGGTAAGCTATAAACATTCATTGCCAAAGAAGCTGGCCTTTCACAGAGTGCTGTATCCAAGCATGTTAACAAAGTTGAGTGGAAGGAAAAAGTGTGGAAGAAAAGATGCACAACCAACTGAGAGAACCTCAGCCTTATGAGGATTGTCAAGTAAATTCGATTCAAGAATTTGAGTGAATTTCAAAAGGAATGGACTGAGGCTGGGGTAAAGGCATCAAGTGCCACCACACACAGACGTGTCAAGGAATTTGGCTAGAGTTGTCCATATTCCTCTGTTAAGCCACTCCTGAACCACAGACAACATCAGAGCTGTCTGTGTTACCTGGCTAAGGAGAAGAAGAACTGGACTGTTCCCCATGGTCCAAAGTCCTCTTTTTCAGATGAGAGCAAGTTTTGTATTTCATTTGGAAATTTCCTAGAGTCTGGAGGAAGGGTGGAGCTCATAGCCCAAGTTGCTTGAAGTCCATTGTTAAGTTTCCACAGTTTGTGATGATTTGTGGTGCAATGTCATTTGCTGGTGTTGGGCCATTGTGTTTTTTGAAAACCAACGTCAATGCACCCGTTTACCAAAAAAATTTGGAGCACTTCATGCTTCCTTCTGCTTGACCAGCTTTTTGAAGATGCTGATTTCTTTTTCTAGCAGGATTTGGCACCTGCCCACACTGACAAAAGCATCAAAAGCTGGTTCAATGACAATGGTGTTACTGTGCTTGATTGGTCTGCAAACTCACCAGACCTGAACCCCGTTGAGAATCTATGGGGTATTGTCAAGAGGAAAATGAAAAAACAAGAGACCAAAAAATGCAGATGAACTGAAGTCCACTGTCAAAGAAACCTGGCCTTCCATACCACCTCATCAGTGCCACAGGCTGATTGTCTCCATGCCACGCCGAATTGATGCAGTAATTAAAGCAAAAGGAGCCCCATACCAAGTATTGAGTACATGTACAGTAAATTAACATACTTTCCAGAAGGCCAACATTTCACTAAAAATGTTTTTTTTTTTATTGGTCTTGTGAAGTATTCTATTTTGTTGAGATAGTGAATTGGTGTTTTGTTTGTTAAATGTGAGCCAAAATCATCACAATTAAAAGAACCCAAGACTTAAACTACTTCAGTCTGTGTGCATTGAATTTATTTAATACACGAGTTTCACAATTGAGTTGAATTACTGAAATAAATAACTTGTGGTGGTTGGTCGGGGCAGAGCACGTGGCTAAATTGTATTGTTAGGTGGCACCTGAAGGGTCACGGTTAGAAAATCACGTGTGCGTGTGACCGTAGACCACAGGCTCCCTCAATTTAAACGAAGATTCGCCCCAAAAACAAAATGAATAGCACATTTGTGCTCGCGCACATGTCGATTCAGAAAAGTAGTAGTTCTTGTGCGCGCTGATTGATAAAACATAAAAACTCAGACCTGGGTATGATTTTGGGGCAGTGTGCTACAACAATATATGAGTGCAACAACAACACAACGCGCATCTAAAGACTTCATTGCGCAGTGAATGCTTTTGGGCTCCTTCTTTTTCTGCCTGAATAGGGGTGGGGCTAGGAAAGAGAACTTGCAAAAGTGCACGTAACCATGACTTCTCGACGTGGAAACATGAAAACAACATATGCTTCAGCTTGTGCGCAGCTTCTTACAGTACATAGTTCTGATTGGCCAATCACTGTTATTTAGTTCGTAAATGATCACAAGTGAGAATTTTAACATTTTATGTGCATTTAAGTTTTAATAGACAACATTAATAAACCAAAGGGGATGGTAAGGGGGGATGGTGGTTTTACAGAGGGGATGCTTTTTTTCAACAAGGGGGATGCCATCCCCCTGCATCCCCCCTCAATTCGAGCCCTGGATATACAACCTTTTGACCTTAGCTACGCATTGTTTTTGGTTCTAAATAAAGCTGTTGCTCATATCAAAATAGATGTCTATATTATGTGCACTGCAGTATATGCTCCAACTCCTCCTCTAAAGTTTTTTTTTTTTTTGCAGATTGCAATTAAATGCTACAGCTAGAAGTGATTCAAAGTAAATGTAAGATTTCCCAAATAAATCAACCTTTTGCGTGTATATTCTTGAAAGAACTTGTCTTTAGGGCAATGCCACTTATTTTCTGACCTCTTAACTACTATCAAAGCCTACAATAATCATAAAACATCAGTGTATTTAGTGACTTATGCATTATAAAATTATATCAAACACCACAAACAAACAACAACAACAAAAAACAATCTACACAGTGTAGATGTTCGGTTAAAACCCTCTTAAATATCAGTTTTTCACACAAATCTTGTATAGTTTCAGAAGACTTGGAATATAGTGCATAAGTAGTATGGACTACTTTTATGATACTTTATGTTGCTTTTGCATCTATTTGATGTTTGATAGCCACAGTTCTTTTTTTTTTTTTACTTTCATTATTTTGAAAAAAAAGTCAAAATTATTCTTTAATTTTTTTAACAAAAGTCAAAATAAATAATGAAAATGTGTTATTTCTTTCTGATTCTGAAGTGACTGGTGCAAATGTAGCACCTTGTTTCTGACACTTACCAGAACCATTTCTTTGCCAGTAACACTAGATTGCTAGCTGAACTGTGTATTGGCTTTCCTTTTAGCAATGATTGAGGGCAAAAGGTCAGACAAGGAGCACCCCTTTTCACAGTTTTACGTGCATTATACTGTTTTATTATTTGCATTTCTATTGCATATTGTAGCATTTCTTTTCAACTGCAGTCTTGATGACGTTCATATAGAGTCAGCATTAAAATATATATTTTCCTTAAGTAATGATCTATACACCCATTACTTAAAAGTGTGCACTTTTTCATCTTCTTATTGATTTCTTAATTCATTCAATTATTGTATTTTATTATTATGAATTATTGTAAACTAAAATGCCCTAAATTCTCGATCATGGGGGAGTGAGAAAGGCGTTTTGTTTCATAATAAAACATCCTCTTTTGAAGACCTAAACCCAGGCATGAGGGGGTCCCAAGAACACGTATTCCAGCACAGTTGAAGGAAAACCACCCGCTTAGATGCAAGGTGTGATTATTTGTCTGTTGTATCTCGATGTTGTAAGATACATACTTTACTATTGTCCAGTTTCCGTATTCAGAGGTCAATTTTCACAACTCAGTCAATGAAACCCCTCACCACCTGGAAACCCAACACTGTAGACTCATCATTGTGATCCCTCCAAGGTAATGGCGTGTCTACTGTAAAAACATTTCAAATTTATGTTAAATTTATAATTTGCAAACATGCATGAACGAGTTTATATTAAACACAGGGCTTTCTCCGTCCAAGCCTGCGGATCTGTAAGGAAACATTTAGTTGTCAATTGATCCAAAGATAATGTTTATTATCTAAAATATGAAGTTATATCACCCTCATGAGCAGCTTTTGTGTTTTGACAACAGTCTGAGATTGCCCTGCCTGTTGTTTGACAAGGAGAATGAAATGTGAGGCAAGGTTGTCCTATAACTGAGTATTGTTATTTACTCACGGAGATAAACATACAGTGTTAAAATTCCCAGAAATACACTGCTAACTCCTAACCAGAGTTCTCATAGTGAATGAAGCACATGGTTGCTGGTTGGTGCAGTTGATACACACTATGGAATGAGTGTAGATGCCGCCTAGCGCAACAAAAGAGCACATTAGCTAGCCCCTTACGTGCAGGAGTCCACAAACCCTGCCAAAAGAGTGTATGGCTGCTTGTTCTGCCTTTGACAGATTGACTGGGCAGTATTTCTGAATGAGGCCAACACAGCACTGCATGCTGCCTGAAAAGGGATATCCAAGCAGGAACAGATTTAAGGAACAAAAAAAAAAAAATTACTAACATTAAAGGGGTCATATGATGCGATTTCAATTTTTCCTTTCTCTTTGGAGTGTTACAAGCTCTTGGTGCATAAAGAAGATCTATAAAGTTGCAAAGACTAAAGTCTCAGATCCAAAGAGATATTCTGTATAAAAGTTAAGAGTTAACCACGCCCTCCTAAAACGGCTGGTTTAAACACGCCCCCACATATCTACGTCACTGTGTGGGAAGATTTGCATAGCGCCGCCCAAATGTTCACGCAAAGAAGGAAGGCGTAACTTTTATTGTCTCTGTACGTATTGTTGTTGCTTGGGGGCCGCCGCAATGTTTTGGAGATGCTGTGTGTTTCGTTGTGAAAGCGAAACTATTTTGTTTGGTCTTCCAAAAGAGGACGATATCTGCTTCGTCATGCCTAGAGCTGATCCGTGCTGGTCGCTGAGGACATACATCAACTTCGCCCCAAAAAAACAGCTTTGTGCTGTGGATCGCCGGATCGGCGTTCACCGTGGACGAAGCGGAGTCCAGCCCGGGGTTGTCACATGTGGTTGCCGGAAGCCCGCCGGCCGCTCCTTCTTCGAATCTGCCGGCCGCGCTGTTCTCAAGACCGCTGGCCGTTCCTCACTCTAGCCCGCAGTGTGTGACGCAGTGTGTGACGTGTTTTATGGAGGACTGTTTCCTGAACCTGCAGTTCTTCATAGCCTACAATGGGTCTGTGCTCAAAGGCTGTTCTATAAATTGGGCAGTTCCAACTTTGGCATGCCATCCTGGCTGTTCTGACTCACAGATTGTAAGTAAGTTTTTTTATATTTAAAAATTTGCCACTGACGATTCAAACGCGAGTTTCGAGGAACAGTAGAAGTAGCACTTGTTGTTTGTCATTTCTTCGAACACACATACAGACATGGTTTTATGTTTACGCAGCGCGATATGCAACGTGTAAAAAGATAGTATAAATCATTATAATCTGTAATTATGTCCCCACTGGATGCAACAAATGCCTCGTTTGCAATGGGTTTTATTTGTTTTGTCTCGTCGTGCTGGGAGACGGCATCACAATATGGTAGGGGCGTACCATTTCCGTCACATGCTTGAGGTATTCGCCAATCACAACGCACTGGATAGCTGCCCAATCACAGCACACCCTCGCTTTTTCAGAACGATGAGCTTTGTAAAAAATGGGGCGCGTTTCAGAAAGGCGGGGCATAGAGAGAAACAATAATGTACAGTATGTGAAATAATGTTTTTTTTGTAACCTTAAACCGCATAAACACATTTCATTACAAACACTGCACATCATATGTTCTTTTTAGAAACATCATATGAACCCTTTAAATTTTATTTCCAAAAATGTAAACATTAAGTGCCACCATTCAAAGGGGAAGTCGTGGCCTAATGGTTAGTGAGTTGGACTCATAACCCAAGGGATTGTAGGTGGGGGGAGTGAAGGACAGCGCTCTCCTCCACCTTCAATACCACGACTGAGGTGAGAACCTTGAGCAAGGCACCGAACCCTCAACTGCTCCTTGGGCGCCGCAGCATAAATGGCTGCCCCTGCTCCGGGTGTGTGTTCAACCTGCTGGTGTGTGCACTTTGATGGGGTAAATGCAGATGCACTAATGCCAGTATGGGTCACCAACTGGCCACATGTCCCTCTTCAATTTACACTGTATGGGACTAGAAATTTAGTTGCTTTAAAATAAACAAAAGACAAGATGCTTTGTATGTTCTGATTTAAAAAGTATATGTTCAAAAATTCTATAGTTTTAATATAAATGTAACTATAAAATTATTATTTATATATATAATATATATATATATATAATAGCCTTATAAATTCATAATATTTAGTATTTAATAATTCTTGTCCTAATATTTTACCTCTACATTTAGTCATTTAGACATTTAGACACTTTTAACCAAAGCTACTGACAAATGAGGACAATAGAAGCAATCAGACTAACAAAAGAGCAACAATATGTAAGTGCAAATGACAAGTCTTGGTTAGCCTAATGATTAATAAACCAAAAGCGTAAGGGGGGATGATAATTATTATTAATTACACAATTATTTATGTATTATTTTCTTAATGTTATTTATATGATTCAAATTTCAATAGTAAGTGTAGCATTGTAGGGAGTGTTTGTTAAACTTCCAGCAATTCCATGAATCTTATTTAACAGATTATATTCTGACTGGAAATCTTTTAATTTTAGCACCTTCCTGCATTGTATTGTTTCAGAGCTTGATTCACTCCTTTTTTGCTCTTCTGATGGCTTGAGATGACGAACATCCTGGACTGTCATGCTTATTTTATTATTTTCTTTTCTGTCTCCCAGGTTTAGAACATCCATCATTGATTGTTCAGAAATGTCTGTTTTTGTTTTTCTTAGCATATCAAAGAAATGTAACATTTCTTTTGATTATTGTGCCAATGCGTTGTTGTTTCCTGCTCTTGCCAGGTTTTTTTTTTGTTTTTTTTTTTTTTTTTTTTTGTTATTTTACTTATGCGATAAGCAGATACTTCCCCACCAACTCGAACAAAACCTCTGTGTCGTAATGAGTTGTTACGTATTACCCCCTCTCATCTCTCGCTTTCCCACGATCCAAAAGGAATTGTCTGTAGGAGTGAGACACAATCGCTCTTTGAGCTTCTCTATAAACACTTGTTCAGTTTGACTGCAAGTCTGGTGGTTTAATCACTGATCTGGTACAAAGGGTCCTGAATAGGCAGCTCATGCAGCACATAGTTACCTGGACACCCGTTTCCTCTTTTGGCAGGATATGATGTCTTTGCATAAGTGATTCTGCCACATAAGCCTGCATATCTCTTAAGACTTTTTTTTTAATGTGTTCATATTTATTTGCCAACATCTTTAACTTACCATAGTAGAGTGGATCTGGGATCAGTATTTATTTACTAACATCTTTAGAATCTAATTTTTTTTAACATGAAAACCAACTATATAAATAAGTTTAAGAAATGAAGAGTTGAGAAATAGTGTTAAGCTATTATAAAATATTAGGTTGCAACAATTATAACAGCATTTTGTTCGTATCGTATTAGTTTTCTTTTTCCTGGATACCCAGACTTTTCTGTCACCACCTACTTTTGTTTTCATTAGATTTCAAAGGAATAATACATGAAAGGTTTCTTTCTATTTTGATTATGCAAAGAGTTTTATTTGGAAAGATTTTTTTCTCCTTAAACACTTCCTTACACACTTTTAAAGGGGTCATATGATGCGATTTCAAGTTTTCCTTTCTCTTTGGAGTGTTACAAGCTGATTGTGCATAGATAAGATACCTGAAGTTGCAAAGACTAAAGTCTCAAAACCAAGAGATATTCTTTATCAAAGTTAAGAATCTGCCACACCCCCCTAAAACCTAAAACTCTGGGGTCAACACTCCCCCACATATCTACCTCACTATGTGGAAATATTAGCATAATGCCGCCCAAATGTGCACGCAAAGAAAGAAGGCGTGGTTTCAGAAACCGCAGTTAGTGTTGAAGCAGCCATGTCAGGGAGACGCTGCGTGTTTCTAGACGAAAGCAAAAGCACTTTATTTGGCCTTCCGAAAGTAGATGCATTTAGGAATCTTTAAGATGACTTACAACAGAACAGCAATGCATTTTATGGACGATCGTTTCGTGAACCTAGGAGAGGAGGTAATTCTGACTTTGCTATGACAATCTGGCGCTTCTGAATCAGCTACTGTTTTGTTATTAGTTTAAGTATTTGCTATTGACTGTTCAAATGCAGAGTTTTGCACATCGTGTGTGTGTGTGTGTGTGTGTGTGAGAGAGGGAGAGGGTGAGAGAGAGAGAGAGAGAGAGAGAGAGAGTCACATCACAGTGGAGTCAGCTGTCTTAACCGTGGCTTGTGTACTGCACACATACCAGCTTCATCACTGTGTCCTTCACGCGACTCTGTTCCCCTTTCGGGCTCTGTCTTTACATTTATTTTGAAAGATGAAGCTCGCGATTATGGTAAGGGGTGTTACATTTCCCACGGGTGCTTGCGGTGTTCGGCCAATCACACTGCACTGGTTCAGCTGGCCAATCAGAGCAGACTGCGCTTGTCGGAAGGAGGACTTTTGTAGAAAACGAAGCGTTTGAGAGATGCGGGGCATAGAGGACCTACAATAATGTACAGTATCTTAAAAATTTGTTTTTTGAACATTAAAGTATGTCAACATATTCTGTTACACCAAATACACAAAATAATGATCTTTAAAAAAGCATCATAAGACCCCTTTAAAGAAAAACATTTTTTTTAAGAATCAGAGATTTTCTAGCATGCAATGCATTTTCTAAATATCTTTGTGCACCTCTCTCAATGAAACGGTCTTTTCGTTCTATTTTGGCATGCATTTGCTAAATATTCTTAGCATGCCAAATAATTATTTTTGCATGCTGTATAATTCTAGTCTATTCAGTTATGAAATCTTATTATGAAAAGAAACTTGACATTAATGAAAGCATATTTTTAATCGTGGCTTAGTGAACATTGATGGAGTTTGTATTTAAGAGTTTTTAAAATGCACTTGTTTGAAAAAAATTAATAAAATAAAAATAAACTAAAACTAAAATATTATTAGAAACATTGACTGCATTCTCCAAAGGCATGCTAACTCATCAGCGTCTCAAAACAGAAGTTTACTATGGTTAGTGTTATCAAAGAATGACTCGATCTTTCAAGATTCATTCTCTTGTTGAGTAGTTCTGCACGCTCTTTTACGCAGTCGGTATGAGCCAATCACAGATCAGAATTCCAGTCTAACCCACCTCACTCCCTACATTGTTGCGTCATACATATACCCGGCGAACCCAGACAGCGTCTCAGACTCACCGGGTCGAGCTGATAACTTTAGTTTAGTTCAAATAGACCAGATAAGAAAAAGGAGGAGAAATAAACTTATTTAAGGAACTAGGGAGCTGTCAGAAGAAGCTGAAGGCATTTACTCGGTCTCTCTTTTAAGCGACACCATACTTGGCGTTTTTATCCTTAATTTTATTTAAAAGTTGAATTCTTACGAAAACCGAAGGAAAAGGGCGAAGTTTCAACAGAGTCAGCGTACGGCGAGACGTGATGGAGGGCGAAAAGGTAACGTAACGCAAAAAACCATTTGTTTTTCTCGTCAAAATGCAAAAATAAACCAACACAGGGGATAAACCCTAACAAAACATTATGTGGAAAATGTTATTGGTCTGTAATGGTATTACCTTGTTGTTAAATAGTCTAGTTTAATAGTTCTCTAAATGTTAGTCAGCTATTAGCCGCATAGCCTCGCGAGCCTTCATCTCGAGCTCTAAAAAAAGTTGACAAATTAGTTAAGTGACAAAAAAGCCCAGATAAACCTGTACCACATGTTGAGAGCTGTCACATGGGTAAGTGAGTTGTGATGAACACATATCAAAGTGTTACAGTTTCCTAAAAACTGGTAGGTGTTGATCGTAGTCAGTCAGTCAATGCCGGGAACTCGTTTGTTTAAAGAGAAAGGCTGGTGTTCTAAAAAACAATTAAGCTGCCTACATAGACAGCATTTTTGGGCATCATACTCGCGTTTTCTGGCTTTGTCTCTATAGCACAATGAGCTGCCTGTGTAGACTGCATCTTTAGGTATCATTGGTGGCGCCTGTGTCTTTGTAGGTAGCATACTGGGTTTTCAGACAGCCAGAGAATCGTGGTGTACGTGCCCACTTTAATCCATCAGTGGCCAGCTCTTTTCTCTTCTTTTCTCTTCTTTTCTTTTCTTCAAGTACTTTGTTGGCATTTTTGGGTTTACATATAGTATTGCCATTTATTATAATATTACACGAAGCAAAAATATACTCTATACTATTTTCTATATAATATATTTGTTTGCTTATATCATAAATATTAGAATTATAGTGGTGTTTTGGTATGTGTGTGCATACTACATTTAGATGTTTATATATAATGGGGTCGGTGTATATATATTTGGATTGTGTGTATATGTAAGTACATATGACTGCATTTTCTTGACTAAATTCATCTTAAAATTCACCTTAAAATTGATAATAATGTTTTAATTGGAAGGCTCCATCTCTAGTTTTATTTTGGGCACCATCCAAACTAGCTAGAGCTAGTTTGCTGCTAGAGTTAGAGACTCATACGTGACTAGTAAGCTGTTATACATGACTAACCTAACCTCAGCTGCATGATTCTCACCCATGATAGATCAAGTGTCTTTCAGATTTCCTGAGCTTAGCGACTTTACATGATCTTGTGAGTTTTTTTTGGTCTTTTATCACAATAAAGCAAACCATAGAAACAAACAACTGGGATGCTTTAGAATTTAACATGACTGAAATGTATTGGTTTTATACTAAATGTAGTGTGGTTGATATAAGTTTCTTTAGTTAAATTAGACCTAAAGTATTAAGAAATAAATTCAGCTGTTTTATGCTGTTGCTGCATTTGTTCTAGTGTTTGGTTGACGTGCTGGGAACAATGGAGATGTCCCTAGGGAAAGGAGAGCTGCAGCTGGCTTCAAGCTAGGGAACACTTAACATAACCCTGCCAGTAAGGTCGTGTTCTTGACCCGTTCCCAGCACACTGCCTAGTATTTTGCCTGTGTTGTACAGGGCTCTTCATTCAACGTGCACACTTGCGTGCCTCTGTAATGCCAGAGAAACATGCACACGCATTGTTGTTTGTTAAGACAACCCTTGTGCTTAGTCTTTTCATACTGAATCAGCTTCTGATATTAAACTACATGTGAAGAATATATGCTTGAACGGAAGGTTTTAGATATTACGACCGACCATAAAACATGCTTAGACATTTAAAGTACATTTATCACTGTGTATTGTATGAACAGACAGCAGTGCCACACCTGTCACTCACCTGTCAGGTTTTAGTATTTGCGTAGGAGAACAACTTTGTTGTTCTATCTCTTTATTTTCTCTTCCTTTTTCTCCAGATACCGTGGTTGTGTTCTAAACCGAAGGAAGCATTTTTGCTGAATGTATCTCATAAGGAAATTGGTTTCATACAGACTTCCAAGGCACAATGTCATATCTAATGATCTACAACGCATTCTAGTAACCTTCAGATAACCAAGCAAATATTTAATGATTAAACAAAGATTATTTCCAGGTAAAGATGGAAAGATACAATGAAAAACTGATAATTTATGAATTAATTTCATTCTTTTAATTCTTCCTTCCACCAGTCATTGAACCACACACATAAGACTGTGGGATATTATTGGGTAAAAACGTTAAACCAACCAGATAAAGGCATCTGAGTTAGAAAGACATTCATTTGAGATGTGCATTGATGTCTTTGCCTTCGTACAAAGTATATGATGGTAATGTTATTCAGATTTCAGATGTGGTTCAAAACATGTTATTCGGTCTAATCTCTTCAAACTGTTGAAAAATTACAGCTGAGCACCAGGACAGACGTAAAATCAAGTAATTGGGGGCGGGTGTACAGTTGACCTGTACTATATCAAGCAGAACTAACAAGCTTTTAGCGGAAATCTCGATTTGCGAAGAGACATTTGAAGCATTTGATTAAGGATTAAACTTAAAGCAGACTGTCAGAAGATTTAGGCAAATTCTATTTTGCTTTCTCAGGTCGGGCTGGTTTTCTTTTCTTATTTACCCCTGCATGACTGCATCTCTTGTATGTACGTCCCTGTTAATGTCATTTCAGCCTAATGGGCGCTAATAAAAGAATTTCTAAGCAGAAACGGATTATGGAATGATAGAATTCCAGTGAGGTAATTTATTTCCTTGAAAAATCAAGTGGCGAATCGGTGCTGAGCTGTAATTGTTAATGTCAGACTTTTGAAAGAGAGGGCAGAGTTTTTGCTTGAGGTCATTTACTGTAGGTTATGTAATATTGTTTGTAATACAGCAGTGGTAAATCCTAGCGGGGCCCCATTCCAGTGAAGGATAGCATTGTTAGGACTGAAAAAATACAGAAATGTATGTGTTGCAGTGTGTAAAAGCAATTCAGTGTAGTTATGAGTGGCTTATGTTAAACCATGATATTAGTGGAGTGACTCCCAGACTTTACAGAAGTAGAAGCTGGCAGATAGATGCTGCTTGAGAAAGAGAACGTGCCAGTCGGAGCATCACCTCAGAGAGAGCGAGAGAGGCAGAAAGAGAGAGATCTTTGTCTTTGTTGCCGGCTAAGCTCTTCTCCTTGAGTACGAACCAGACAGCTTCTCATCTTGCAGGCCTGTATTCATCATTAATTGGCTCAAAATATGTTTGGACACTTAATTTGACTAAAAATGTTTAAATGCCATCGGAATGCCAAACCCAAGTGGCATGTCAAATGCTAGGTTTCTCAGATCTAACCAAGTAAGAAGGTATATTAACACCGTTCATCAAGTTTGCCAGCAAGAAAGTGTTCTAATACTTTAAACAGCATATTTATTGTTAAAACTATTTAGCTTTCTTTAAGCAAGAAATAATCTAGAATACACAAAATATTGATCTGAGTTGAAAAGTTTTAGTAGTCCGATAAAATCTAAACTTTTAACCCAGACCAGACGAATGAACAAGTTCGAACATAGGGTGTGTTATACATGATCATTAATTAACCATTAAATGAATAGAGGAATAAATGGGTGAATTAATTGAAAAGTCAGTAAGTGCAAGCACAGACAATGATTAGTTCAGCTTGAAATTATGTTATTGAAGTTGTGATGGGAATCGTTGTGCTATAGTTGGGCCTGTTTCTTCCAAATTAATTGGGAGAACAAGCTGGTGCAATATTGTAATATTCTCATTGGCTATGAATCCATTTCTTGCAAAATTCTGCACTGTGCCCTGTTCTGTGCTTTCTAAGAACAGGGGTGTTCAACATCATTCTCATTACAGTATGTACTAGGGATATAACGGTACACAAACATGACATTTCTGTATGTACCCCCATTTTGACGTCATGGTTTGGTATGGTTTTGGTACAGCAGGAGGAAAAATACTAAACATAAATTTCTTTCTTTCTTTTTTTTTTGGTTTACTGAAGGTTACAATTAACAACAGAGCTCAGACCATCAACATTTAAATAAAAATTGTATGCAAACATGTAAATTGTTTTTAAATCAACTTCTAAATTAAACAATTTCTATTTGTTGTTGAAATATAATAATTTACATAGTCATAACTTGTTTCATAATGTATTTCTTTAAACATATACATTACATAATTAAGACATCACTAACAGGTAAAGTAAATATAATTAAGTATAGTCTAATATTTCTATATAGTCTAGACTTAATTTCTCTAAAAAAATAACGAGCGGTAGACACTGATGACTTGCCTGAGGTAAATTAAATGCTACATGACATTTTGTTTAAACTCTGTTTTAATGATGTCTTTCCGCAGTTGAAACACTAATTGAACGATTACATGAAGGGTTTATGTATGTATGTATGTACACTTTTTTTGTTGTTTGTTTGTTGATTGTTAATTTTGACAGCAAATTTTGATTTAGTTTTAGTCATAGTTTTTTGACTAAAATGCCATTTAGTTTTAGTCGACTAAATATCATAAGGTCTAAAATCTAATGGGTTTAGTTACAGTGCATTTATTAAGCATTTCTCTAAAATTTCCAAACTCATTATATACAGTAGGTTTGATATTAAGGTTTTATCATGATAGACAACGATTTAACTGCAGTGACACACAACATGCCTTTATGTTAAAATGAAAACCACTACTCGTAAAGAACAAGAACATGGTCTTATTTTTAATGAAATACCAATGGTTATATAGGCTAATTATGCATTCTTTATAGCAACTTGTTTACCATATTCTTCATTCTTTCAAGCAGACATATTTATTTCTATAAACAAATTTAGATTATTCTTTAGGGCTACTAAAGTTTTTTCAGTCAAGAGCAGTGCATGATTTTTTGTCTTTCTTTTGTTGCTTGATTAACTTCAATGACTCAGACAATAGCAACTAAATTAGGCTGCTATCCCTTTAAAACCGAATGCACAGCTGCAATGGATGCAATGTACTGATACACGTTCTCCCTGCTGTTTACATTTACTTAAGACGTAATCAACTGTGTTTACGTGAATACTCATCAAAATGGACAATTCGACATCATTTTGTGTGTAATTCTCCGTTCATGCTACGCGAAAGAGAACTCGCACTCTTTGAGATGCGCTTTCCGTTTGTGTATGCTTCAGTGTCTACGCTCAGAAAACTGGACCGATTGAGTTCTCTCTGGCGTCGTCAGATTTATGCCGGGTTCAGACTACACAATATTTTTGTCGGTCACGATAGTCACTGTGTCAGATTACACGATTTTGACTCCTAAAATCTTGTCATGTCGTGGACAAGAAACATGTCAGACTACATGACATGATGTCATCAAGAAGGCGGAACTAGGGACTGACTTCCGAAAACAAGAGTGTAAACATTGCTGAAGCGCTTCCGCTATAGTTCGCCAGCATTTTTCTTTCTTTGTTCTATCGTGGTAGTCCCTCGATGACACATCATACAGGCAGGAGTACTGTTGCCACAGCTCCACGAACCTTGCCTCCATCTCATAATTCCACTTTGCAGCACCATCATCTCTCTTTCGTTTCGTCCATTTTTTGAAACCTGTGTATGAAAGAGCTTCTGTGCTGCTATTGGTCAACGTCACCAATGTGACAGAACTCGTCGTGGACGACGTAAAAAAAAATTCAACTTTCTGTCATGATGTCGTGAAGCATCGCAGACGCGGAATCTGTTGTCGTCCACTATGACACACTACACGAGCTGAAACGATGGAATCTTGCGTCCCGACGCCCATTGTCGTTTACGAATCCCCACGACGTCAAGCAAATCGTGGCAAAATCGGGCTAAAATCGTGTAGTCTGAACCGGGCATTATCCATATGTCTGCTTTTCTCTTACTCCCACATATTGACATTTTTGAACGTTTTATGCGATGTGCAGCAAATGTATGTTAGCTTATGTCCCACTGGTTCATATGTACGCATCTAACCTTCGAACCATGCAGAAGATTAGTTCTGAATGAATCTCTTCCCAAATCATCCCTCCCTAACATTTTCGTCTTGATTTTATTCGTTGACGAAAATGTCAATAGATGTACGTCATAGTTTTTGTCATTCAAAAAGTGTTTTAGTTCATTATCGTCTTGTTGTCGTCAGTGAAAAAAATGTCGATGTCGAAAATTAAGTTTTTAATTTTACGTTTTTTAAGGTTAATGAGGCTATAAAGTAAGAGAACTTCCAGTAGTGTTGCTGTTGTTAAGTTGGTAATGTATAGTTTAGTAGTTATTGCACCTAGTTTATGATGTCTATTGATCCTGGATGACTGAAGATACCGACATGCATAGACACATTTTTGAGGAGGGTAAAATTAAACTAAAATAAAACAAATTATTCTTATTTTTTTGATGTGAAGTACATTGTAAAGGACAAAAATAAATAAATAAATCAAAGCAATAATAACCCAGCTTCAGCATCAGCTGTAGTCCAGAATCTAAGGCGTTAAATGTCTTAAGCAATGCGAAGATCAGTTCAAATTTGTTACGTAACTCAGAGGGCCCAAAATCCCCCCCCCCAAAAAAGCCTCTGCGCTTTGCAATGAATAGCGAGGTTTATTTGCGTGCTAGCGTGCAACAGAGCCAGCATCCAATTGCCTGTTGAGGAAAACTGTGTTTGCATTTTTTCTACAGGAAGTGACCAAGTTATTTTGCCTCTACTGTTCATGTAATCATCTTCTTCTTTCTATATTACTTTATGTAATGGTGACGTTTAAAATAAGTCCTTTTTACTCTTATTATTTGAACAGCGAAAATAAGTCCTAACTTTCCCCTAACCTAAATATAATACACTTGCACACAATGAAAGCACTGAGCCAAAATATGTGTCCAAGTCAACTGTCAGTATGTGCTATCAGCAGAAGGGTGTGACTGTTTATGGTGTGAGCGGCGTGAAATCAGGATGACAAAGCTAAAATTATCTTTTCATATGTAGCACCTAAACCATTAATGTAATTTTTACAAAACTGTCCAAGCACAACACACATTAATATATTTCATGGAGAGGGCCAGGCCAACTTTATATATCTTTTTGATCTGTTTATGTAGTTACAGGTATGCAGTGTGTAACTAGGTATGTCTGCGTAGTAATATAGGGTAAAGGCAGGAATCTCAAGAGGAATGTTTCATAGCCAAACCTACACCCTCCCCTCAAGTAAGATATAAGTCAAATATTCCATATTTAGAGGTTTAATCTTTCTTAAAGAGATACAGGCCCTCTCCCCGCATCTGTTCTGAGTTGTGTTTGCCATCAGAACTAATATTTAACAGCAGGAAGGATGTAGTTAATTACTAAGGGTAGTTCGGCTTTTCATTTGTGCGGGCTTGGTTAACATGTTCCTGTGTGTGATTTTGACTTCTGTTTTAAACTGCAGAATGAATATTTAAAAACCTCCTAGAGGTTTTGTGTTTGTGTGTATTTGGCTTCATGTTTCAGGGCTGGTTAAACAGCATAGTTGTGAACCCCGTGAACTGCAGGCTCTGTACACCAACATGAAGTGAAGGCGTGTCCACTTCCCGCCCCCTGTAAGCTCTTGCGTCTTGTGCAGAGGAGTGTACGCAATACGCATCACATGTGTGTGCAAATGAAAGGAGTGCACACGTCCAAAACTGGTATCTTTCTCATCGCTGACTGTCTGTTTATAAAAGAGGAATCCAAGCTCTGAAAGATGTTCAGAATGGAGATCTGTTTACAGTCTCATCTAGCATGCTGAATGCTAGCTCGAATAAGAACAGCTTGACATTTAAAGCTCCTTTTTAGAGTTGTTTTAGCTTTTAAAATGAATCAACAAACCAGAGAACTTTAACAGATCCCATCTTAAAATTTAGACACTAAAATTCTTAAGTAATTCTTTTGGTAGGTTGATTTCCTTAAAAGGAATACAAAAAGTGCAGAACCTGTTGATGCTGTGTCTTGCAAATTTGAGTAAACTTTATTTTAAGGAGGCTCTGTATGATTTCTGTATGTATCAGTGATGCAACAACAGTATTTGAGCGTTTGTCATCAGACATGTCATCAGACATTCATATTTGCAAAGCTGTTAAAGGCTTGGCTTATGGGTCAAGTGGCTTTTAAACAGTAAACGAAACAACAAGCTTTAGATGATTTTGTTTTAAAGCTGTGGATGGGTAACCATGTGGAAGAAAATGTCCATTTGTGATCCACTCCGTGTGAATTATCCTATCCAGTGATTTCTGAAATAACAGGAGCCCAAACAATGACAATGATGCCTTCAGAGGAGAGGAGGGTTTACACAAACCCTTTCTTTATTGGGGCTGATTAAACCACTAGACATTCTTCCCTAAGTAGTCCAGTAGACTTGCATCATAGTCTTTCACAAGTTCAGGTTCAGTCTTTGTAGTTTGCTGAAACAGTTTGTTTCAGGTCAGGAGGCACAGCCTCGCTCTGATGGCATTTCACCCAAACTTGGGTAGATAATGTTGAAACAAATATAGTAAGAGGTTGAATCATGTGAAGCCTCTCATGTCCCAGTCAAATTTTGTCTCTAAAAATAGGTAATTATATTTTTAATAAGAAAATAAAGGCTATTTTTGTACCTGAAGACTTTTTTTTCATGACGATTAATCCTCCTCTGTTTTCATAGTAAGTAAATTATATGCTTAAGTTAATGAAAATAATGTAAAATAATATTAAATCAAAAATCATAATTGTAAAAAAAAATCGAATTGGTACATAAAATGTTTTTTTCTCGTATTTTTATTATTTTCTTATTATTTCATTATAATATAATATGATTCAATCAGGATTGACTATGTAGCATTGCAATACTGCAATATTATCACACTATACTGATTTAATAAGCTTTCAGTTCCCTTTCACCTTCAAGGTTTCCTGTGTTGCAGATATGTTTCATCACATTTTGTCCAGTCATTTTCAAACCAGCCAGTCTGAAAACCAATATATTTCAGCTTGTTTTTTTCCCGTAGGAATGAGGAAAGTGATTTATTCTCTGAGCACTTCCCTGAGAATTATTCAAATGAATCTTCCAAACCTGCAGACAAATAAACAAAACCTGTCGGGAAGTCATCCGTGCGAGTGAATACTTCTATTGTATTGAAAGAGAAGGAAATGCTTGTCATTTTGCACAGCACTAATCTTTAATGTCCACCAGGAAGGGGGTGTGATGCTGGATATTTGAACAATAGAATTCTTTTGAGAATACGGAATACTGGAGAAGAAATATAAATATGTTTGGGCTGTTTCTTTTTTAATCTTTCAGACAAAAGACTCTTAAACAACTGTAAGACAAGACAACTGTTGTCATCTGAGCAGTAGCCTAGCATGCAGTTAGCACAGTTTGGCTAAAATGATGTGCTGTTTTTCATTTCTGAGGAAGTACAGAATAAAAACAAGCTCTACAGCTACCATGACACTTATCAGAATGTCAAACAATAGGTCACCACACCTCTGAGAATAGTTCTGATTATTGCAGTCAGGTCTGGCCAATCTTCACTTTTGTCCTGAGGTTAATAGAGCTCTATTGGACAATGAGAAATGATGGAGATTCATTGTGTAGCACAAAATGACTCACTCTATTTTATTCTTCCCTCAACAGCAACTGACCTTGCCTCTGATGCTGGCTGTCGGGACGGCTGTGATTGGCTCCCTTCAGTTCGGCTACAACACGGGTGTCATTAATGCTCCGCAAAAGGTGAGTGACGAGCACATACTAACACATGCGCAAACTCTGAGTGACAAACTCTTCACTGTTCACCCCAGTATCCCATCTGTGTCCTTGGACTTTAACATTATCAAATGACCCTTCACTCAGTCATTATGTACTGCTGCAGCTGTTTCCAAATCCCTGTCTGTCAGTAGACACACACACACATCAACATAACACAAATGCCTCCTGTCCCAACTCCAGGAGGACTGCAGAGTTACTCTATACATCTTCTCGGGGAGATTTTGCCTTTCATTCACATATTATAAGGCAATTTACATTTGTTAAATAATAAGCAACTAACTGTCTATCAAATATACATTAAATATGATTGCTGTTCTGGTACAGGGTGTAGGTCATCTCTCACACAGCACAGCTTGTTTAGACATGCGTGTTGAACTAGGGGCCAGGCTATGCCGATGAATGGAGCTTTTCTGGCTTTAACACTATATGGAGTGTGTAGATTCAATATTCTCAGTAAATACTCACACTTATCTTCCTGTCTAGACAAACCAAAGGATAATTTGACTTGTCAATACTTGCCATAAAGAAAAAGATTTGTGTGTTTTTATGTATGTATGTACAGTATGTATAAATATATACAATTTTAACATCTGCCATTTATCTGCCTATTGTTATCGGCCAGAGTTTTATTATCATAGACAGTGTTTCAACTACTTAAATACCACTAGACTCTACATACTGGCATCTGGCAAAGAATGGTGTGTTTGCTTTCACTGTTTGCGTTTCTGATGGTTGTAACAATAGTTTTAGCACATGAGACAGGGCTGTGCTGAGGCCTTAATAGGAGTAACGTGTGTGGGTGTGGGTCTGACGCAGACCCTCTCTATAAATAATTGCTTCGATAAGATTACTGCGCCCTCGAGGGCTCGTTGTCCACAGTCCCTTACTGAGACTGCACTCACAAATCGGCAAAACTATACTGTGTTATAATGCACTATCTAGCGTGAAACTCCTCTATGAATGGACTGTATTATTTCTGACCAGGTGACTCTTTGCTGCACTCCTCAATGCAGGAGTTCATTCGGATAATAAACCATTAAAGGTCTAATCAAATGAAAACTGTTATATGTTTGTCACACTCATTGTTTTTCCAAGCCCATTTGGCTTTCTTTTTTCATGCACTGGCAGTGGATTGGGACTGTGGACAACTGTGTTCAGCATTTACTTTAACTAAACATGGTTTCTAAAACTATTGTGTTTTAAGAGATTATTTTGATTAGCATATGGAAAAAGATTACATTTAGGATAAGTAATCGCTTCCTATGAGCATGTGTCTAGTGGTGATTCTATAAAAACAAACACACAACATGGTGTTGTGTAACAGGTTTGTATAATGACGGATAAAACCCTGAGGCACATGACTTTAACCATGCATGATATTTGTCATGCTGATGCGCTGAAGGGCTTTCTGCATACCTAAGGTGTCAGACAGCTGATGACGAGAAAGGAGAGACAGGAAGTAGTGTAGAGAACTCAATACGCCAACAGATCATACAGAACAAACTTCATTTCTTCCCCTTTATAACGCAGCTTGAATCTTATTGGGTGACATTCCTCTGAACGCTACAGCAGACAGTTGTAAAGACACAGAGATCCCAGAGAAACCAGACTCCCTCTATGGGTCTCAGTTTCTCTCACAAAATCTTGTTACCTAATACTGAACGAGACTGAGCCACCTGCTGGACAGAATTGCTCATTACAACATAAATCTCCAGCACTCGGAGCAGATTAGAGATATTACATTTTGTTGATGTATTAGTCTTGGTGTAAAATAAATAAATAAAAAATTTACAATTGAAATTATATTTAAAAAATATAAAAATAATGATTAAGAATCACGCTTTTTAATTAGCAAAATACTTTGTATGTGAGTAAACACATTTGATGATTCAATTTGATGTTTTGCTCTCCGATTTTTTTAATTAGCAAAAAAATGTGCTTAACTACATTGTCAGAATTATAACAATAATATATAAAGAACAGGTTTTTGCTGTAAGTTGCTATGTGCAGTCTGTCACGTAATAAGCAGTTATGTTTTTTTTTTTCATATTTTGAATCAGTTTTTAGTTTTATATTTTCCGTTTTCTTTTTACTTTTGTTGTTTGTAATTTTGTTGTTAGTAGGGCTTTTTTTTTTACGCAAGTCCTGTATAGTTTTTTCAAAAACAATGTATCATATTAAACTAAATTAAAATGAGAAATGTTGCCTTGGCAAGAAGCTGAAATAAAAGTTTTTTTTTTCTTCTTTTTTTCCCCCAAGTAAACATTTGTCTTATTTCAAGGAACAATTTTTGGCTTATTTTTAGTTTCAGTTTTAGTAACTGTAACAACCCTTGTAATAAGTGACTGTATTTGTGTTGTAGATCATTGAGGCCTTCTACAATGAGACATGGAATGATCGATATAAGGATAACATCCAAAAAACAACCATGACTACCCTGTGGTCTCTGTCTGTGGCCATCTTCTCTGTGGGTGGCATTATTGGATCCTTCTCCGTCGGGCTGTTTGTCAACCGCTTTGGAAGGTGAAATACAGTTGTAACCACTGATATTGTTTTAACATTAATTATGGCACTGTCTTTTACATTATTTAATTCCTTGTATACTATTCAGTCCTTGTTTCTGATGATTTTAACGTTGTATTATAAATCTCTTCCTATTTTTCTCATTTCAGGAGGAACTCCATGCTCATGGCCAATGTCCTGGCTTTCATCGCCGCAGCACTGATGGGCTTCTCTAAGATGGGGGCGTCCTGGGAGATGCTCATTACTGGGCGGTTCGTGGTGGGCCTTTACTCTGGTCTGTCCACTGGCTTTGTGCCCATGTACGTGGGTGAAGTGGCCCCCACAGCCCTCAGAGGAGCCCTGGGCACCCTTCATCAGCTGGGCATCGTTATTGGCATCCTCATGGCTCAGGTACATATGTACTCAGGACGTTTTTGCAGTTTCAGTCACCATTTGGGTGTTTCTCCATATTTATGTGCTGTTTATTGTATTGTAGATCTTTGGTATGGACGCAATCATGGGTAATGCCACCATGTGGCCGTTCCTCCTTGGCTTCACCTTTATCCCAGCCCTGCTGCAGTGCTGTTTACTGCCCTTCTGCCCTGAGAGCCCTCGATTTCTCCTCATCATCCGCAACGAGGAAAACAAAGCCAAATCAGGTGAGCACAGACCCACAGCACCTAAACATCTCCATTTATCCAGCGTAGGAGTGTTTTCATCAGTGTAAACAAATGTTTTCATGTGCCTTTAGTGCTTAAAAAGCTGCGCGGAATGACAGATGTGAGCGCAGACATGCAGGAGATGAAGGAGGAGAGCAGACAGATGATGAGAGAGAAGAAAGTGACCATTCCTGAACTGTTCCGCTCTCCGCTCTACCGACAGCCCATCGCTATAGCCATCATGCTGCAGCTGTCCCAGCAGCTGTCTGGAATCAATGCTGTGAGTACCTGCACGCACACACGTTTACTAGTACAACAAAGACAAACCTTGGGCCTGTACCTTCACTGTTTTTACGTAAACTCGATTTTCATGACTAACTGGTGTTAACACATTGTTGTGTAGATATTCTACTACTCTACAAAGATCTTTGAGAAGGCAGGTGTGCAGCAGCCGGTTTATGCCACTATTGGAGCAGGAGTCGTCAACACAGCTTTCACTGTTGTGTCGGTGAGTATCGGTATGCAAACAGACATCAGCATGAACCATTATTTATTTATTTATAACATAGCATATATTATTAATTATATGTATAAAATAAAAGAATGAATAGTGAATTTACATTTACTAAAATTCATAGATGTATAATAAAAGATAAAATAATACATATTTAAGTATTGTTTTTTTTTAAACATAATTTCCCTCAAATTCATGTGTCCTATATGATATTGCATGATATTAATATATAAATAGTAATATTTAAAATAAATAAACGTCATGCATTGAATTTACATGAATTTAATATACACCTCTATTTATCACATGGCAAAGGTTCCGATATTTGATATCTAACCTCAATTATAAATGTATAAATGTATTAAATTTGTTGTATTTAATTATTATTTATTTATTTTACCAATTTACATAAATTCATTTACATTTTAACGCAAGACAGTACCAACTCTTCTGATAATTGTTAAATCAAACAGCTATTCAATGATGATATTAATCACAAAATGAGCAAGTATTAATCGGCATTTTGCATCATATTAATATGATTTGTTATTGTTACGCAGCTGTTTGTGGTTGAGCGAGTGGGCCGCAGGTCTCTGCACCTCTTGGGACTGCTGGGAATGGCTGGATCTGCTGTACTGATGACCATCGCGCTTGCCTTGCTGGTATGCAAATAATATTTACATATTTACTTAAATGCCATGGTGTTGATGTTTAGAGTTACTAATCATTCAAATAGTCATCCTGAAGGTCCAAAGGTTTACAATATATTTGATCTCACTGCCTTATTGCCCATCTCTCTAACAGGAAAAGTACGACTGGATGTCCTACATGAGCATCGTAGCAATCTTTGCATTCGTGGCCTTCTTTGAGATCGGACCGGGCCCCATCCCATGGTTCATTGTGGCTGAACTGTTCAGTCAAGGCCCAAGACCCTCTGCTTTTGCTGTTGCAGGATTCTCCAACTGGACAGCGAACTTTATCGTGGGCATGTGCTTCCAGTATGTCGAGGTAAGAGGCCAGTGAGAATTATATCAAGGAAACAGACACATTTGTATTTGACCGGGTTAACTTTATTCTCTCTGCGCTTTAACAGGAGCTCTGTGGGCCGTACGTGTTCATCATCTTCACTATATTTTTACTGTGCTTCTTCGTCTTCACCTACTTCAAAGTCCCAGAGACCAAGGGCCGGACATTCGACGAAATCTCCGCCGGTTTCCGCCAGGCAGCATCAGGTGCTGAGAAGCACTCGCCCGAGGAGCTCAACAGCCTGGGGGCGGACTCTCAACTTTAAACCCCTCCTCTAACCCCGCCTCCCTCACCTGGTCACTCTTCTGCACGCAACTACTGAGGAGAAGGGGTCAGCGGGCTGTCAATCAAACATTTCCCCCCCCGCGCTCCCTGATGGCTTCAGGAGACAAGGGAGTAAGAGTAGTTATCATATTCCTTTTATCAGAAAGATTATCGTTTTAAGACATCTTTGAGGTGTCGTATTTTGCTTTGGAATCGCTTTGGCTAGTCTTGCTAGGTTTTATGTTTTTTCTTAACTGTTACTTCTGCTGTGCTATGAGAGAGTAAAAAATGGACGGTCTTCGGGTCACTCCTGACCGAGCCGCTACGCTGTTGACGTCACAAAGCCACAGGCCAAACATATGCTGACTGACAATTCAATACTGTATTCCAGATAACTGTATCTCCATCATAAAAGGCTTGTGGCCTTGATAAACCTAAAAAACAAAAAAGAAGTCAGCTTGGCTTAAAAAAATAAAATAAATAAATATGTATATTTATATTTTTTAAGTCCTAAAAATAAAAGTAGTTTAACTAAAAGCCCCAAAATATGTAATCTATGATGTCATCCATTGAAACAATATGACGTCATACATGTACATTTAATGTTAAAACTCTTCCGCATAGCAAGCATTTTTTGTCCCTATATTCATATCAATGTCTTCTGTTCTTGCTTTTGCAAGATGCTTTTAAATGTATTTTGTAACAAGTTCACTAGCTTTCTCTATGAAATGCATATAGTTATGATCACTCCAGGAGGAGACAAACAGAACATTTCTTAAATCATTTCATTGTTACTTGTCACCGAATATTACATCAACCCAACTTTTTATTGGAAGGTCGTCACTTTATAATGCACAATCGGATGTACTCTTTAATGAAAGTATTAGCATCAGTGCAAGTGAATATTGATCATAAAGTACAGCAAATATCTGACATTCATAATGTCACTCATGAGTTCAGATGTCAGTAGTTTATGCGTTTTGCACAGCCGACTCCCTCCAGTTGAGGGAAAATGGTCAAGTTGGGAAACACGGAGAGCGACCAAAATGCACTGTGACTCGTGGCATGATTAGAGTGCACTGAACAGCCTTCCTCTTCCTCTTCATCAGATGGAAGAGCTGCGAAACCAGACCATTGATGATGCTGTTAGTACAAACCATGTGTCTGTTGAGCATCATCTGCTGTTCAGCTTGCTCTGACACGTTTGGAAACACAGTATGCTTGGCTCCAATGTGCCTTGACATTTTTTAGACTTGTAGTTTTCCTTTTTTCTTCTTTTTTAACCTAGTATTTTCACCCTTGATAGTTCATCCATAAGTATTTGTGATTTTTAAACACATCAGTCATCAAATGAGGTTTTTACTTATGTAAGCATATATATAATACATTGTTCCGGTTTTTAAACACTCCAGAATACATTTTTGTTTTTAGGTAAAAAAAACCTACATAGTTGCTGTTCACCTCTAATTAATCACCTACAGTATATGATTTGTCACTTTTTAGACATCAAATTTTTTTCACTTTTGAGTGGAGTTTGAGTGTGTGCGTGTGATTATTTGGCCAGCGATACAACAGGTCAAATGAATTTCTGTTTCAACACCAGCATCCTGAATACATATTCACCCTCACAGCATTCCATACGGGAGCATCTTGTGTGTGTGTTTGAGGTTTTGTACACATCAGAAAGACACGAGTGTGTGTGTGTGTGTGTTTCAGATCATATGCATGTTCATGTGAACTCTCAGAACGAGCGTGTCCCACTGAAATCACTGATGTGTGTTGTGTGGAATTGTCGAAGAAACGTATTTTAAAGCCTATGGAGAGTTTGGTGATTTTCCGCTGTAACTGTAAATAATGAATGTAAAATAGGTGAATTTTATGTCTAAGACATTGTAGTTTTATAGTGTGATTTTAATAGCTGTACCATTTTCATCTGTTTTTATAATGTAGAATATATTTCTTTTCTTTGATGCACTATCATGGTAGTCAATACTGTAAGACAATGAAAACATCTTACCGGTTTTTTGTTTTGTTTACCATACTGTATTTATTAGATCACCTAATTTATTTAGTTTTTTGCTTTCAGTTTTACTTCTGTTATGGAAATAAAATTGTTAGAAAAAAAATAGTGTTTGTGAATGAATTGAGGATCAGTGTTTGGGTGGTGTCCAACAAGTGGTTCTGATTAATCAAACACACCTGATTCAACTTAATAGATAAAACTCCAGCAACTGAAACTGGTGTTATTTATTAGAAGACCTATAATAACCACTGCTTTAGCTTAGAGCTGCAGAAATCACGACCCTCAAGAAAAGTAAGTTGAACAGTTGAATTTCTAATTCAGCAAAGCAAATGAACCCTGTCAGTGTTATGTAGTGAAGTTTTGGCCTTTCATAACGAAGCATTTGTGAGGGTGTGGTGAAATGACTCTGGTCAGTCATAGATAAATGAAACCGGATTCTTCTCATTGTGTTTGATATGTATAGATGTGTCCACACTAGGGAATGCAGACGCAAAACAACTTCTGAAAAGTGTGGTTAAAAAATATTAGCACCCTCTTTATTTATTAGTATTAAATACATGCAAGTGATAGAGACATGTATATGTGTGGTCACATACAGCAGTCTGAGATGCATGTGAAAAAAAAAGTGTTATCTATGTCAAATTCAAATTGAGCCAGGTCTAAAAAATAAGTAGTTGCTGAATTGTCAGTGTATAAACCATGCAAATGATTTGGATGAACTTTAGTCATGACTTATTAAATGAAGCATGGAAAGATCAGTGCAGTGCAGTGCTATACATGCAGATCTGCATGAAAATGTCTTATGTGTGCAACTCATGCATTTATATTAGCATTCACACAGTATTATGTACCATCTCAAATTTATTAAAAAAAAATCCTATTTTTTACAAAATAATATCTATAATGTGACAGAAACTTCATGTAAACTTGCCAAATTAACATCGAAGCTCTATTAAGCTCGATGAGAAAGGATGCCAAAATAAATCAAATAAGACAAAGCAAATATTTATACCTTTTAAGTGTGCATTTGAAAAACTGCATCATTAAGCACGTATATACAAATAGAGGACAACAGAACTATATAATCTGGGACATTCAAGAGCACTTTGGTTTGAAAACCCAAAACCTGAGTTTGACTCCAGTCCTCCCCCGTCCCGCAGAGGAGACATACACCATCTAGTACCTATCTACTCGTCAGCCGGGGCGGAAAATAATAACGTCTCAAGAGTGCAATCAGAGCTGCTGCTCAAAGAAAACAGCATCGTTACAAAAGGACATACCTAAACAATAAACTATTAGAAGCAGTTAAGAGGTATATGGTTCAATGATGACGTGAATAAACACATTTCAGAACCATCTATCGTTGCAAAACACATACTGAGGATAAAGCAAATGCTGCTTTATGGTAATTCCAGCTAAGCATGACACTTTTTGTCCTTCATTTGGTTTTATAAACCATATTTGCTGTTACACACAATATAAGCCTGTCCTTCATATGAAAAAAAATTCAATAAATCACAAAAGTTAATTCAAAACTGTATAAACAACTAAAAAATGTACACCTTTTCATAAAAACTTTCCTATCAGCACTTGAAAATCAATGTTTGAGGAATGCAAAACTGAAATATTTTTGGAGCGGGCAAACGATCTACATTCTGATATCAGTCGGACGTTTGTGTGCGCTTTTTTGGTATTCGTACATTAGGAAGCTAAATCCAGTGCATTTGAGCTTTACATTTTTTTTTTTTGCATAGAGTAAACCAAAGCTGAAGAATAATTTCAGATCCTCTTCCTCTCAGACGAATGAAGGTTCTCCGTGAACTCTGAAGCGATACACACAGGTGTACTCCAGGTGACCCCAGTTGCTCAAGATCCTCAGCTCGGTCATGCTATAGATCTCTGACGCTTCCTACAGTCAAGAGAAAACACAAACTATTTTACTAGAATTTTCACAAGATCATATCTAGGTCATACCTAGGTAGCCCAAAAATATACATATTTTTAATAAATGTATAATTAATTTATATGTAATATAAACTCTATTTTACATAGAAAAAAATACACATTATTGGTAACAATTTTTTTTGCCTCATTATTATTATTATTATTGATATGTCTAGACATTTTATTTAATTATTTGATTTAAATCAGTGTAAATAAACACTACTGTTGAAAAATTTTGGGTCAGTGAGATTTTTTTATTTGTGAAATTCATACTTTTATTCAATAAGGATGCATTGATCCTACGTGACAGAAAGAAAATACTTTATAATGCTACAGAAGATTTATTTTCAAATAAATGTTGTTCTTTTGAACGTTCTATTCATCAAATAATCGTAAAAAATATATCACGGCTTCCACAAAAATATTAATCAGCACAAAACGTTTTTTAACATTGATAATAATGAGAAATGTTTCTTCAGCAGCAAAATCGGCATATTAGAACGATTTTTGAAAGTTCATGTGACATTCAGCTTTATGAAAATTCAGCTTTACAACCACAGTAATAAATTATATTTAAAATACATTCAAACAATTTAAAAGTTATTTTAAATTGAAATAATATTTCCCAACATGACCATTTGAGTGCATTTTTGAAAAAAAAAAAAGCAACTTCTAAAACAGTAAGGAAATAGTAAACAGAAAACAACATGTGCTACCATGATATAAGGATGAGAGGATATAAGAGTCTATTTGGATCACCGCAAGCGTTGAATGTCTGAATGGGATCGCCATCTGGTCATACGTGAAGTACCAAGCGCTTTCCATCTCGTCCTCATCAGACATACCCTGAACACAGGACAGCCGAGGAATCTCAAAGCTGTTGCTTCATTGTTATGCAGATGATTAAAAAACCCCATTGAAATATCACATATCACAACTCACATAAGACAGCAAATCCTTCGGGGCGCGTCAATGCGGGCAGTCGGTGAGAAGCCTCTTGGGAAGTGTTCGAGTGTCACATGGTATTTTACTGGGTAGACAGCGCGGGATTAACAGGAACCCGGGGACTCGGAATGCCAGACTTCCAGGAACACTCGGCCCTACACACACACACACACACAGAAGTTAGAGCAGACAGACGTGTCTATGTACAGTGTTTGTGTGATCGGTTACCTGTATAACAGTCCGAGGGCTTTCTGAATGATACCACAGAGGAATGCCAAATAAACTCAGACACGCAGATCTGGTCTTATACGTCTCTGAGCAACGGGTGTTGAGCACACTGGCACCTGCACAAACACACACACACACACACCTAGTCATGTCCGGTAACGTTACATATATACACTACTGTTCAAAAGTACGATTTTTGAAATGTTTTTGAAAGAAGGCTGCATTAATTGATCAATGGAAAAGTACAGTAGTATTGTGAAATATGATTACAATTTAAAATAATTGTTTTCTATTTTAATATATTGTAAATGTAATGTATTTCTGTGATACAAAGCTGAATTTTCAGCATCATTACTCCAGTCTTCAGTGTCACATGATCCTTCAGAAATCAGTCTAATATTCTGATTTGAGCTCAAGAAACATTTCTTCTTATTATTATTATCAATGTTGAAAACAGCTGTGCTGCTTTTGTTATCTCTGTATATATTTACTGTACACACACACACATACATATATATACAAGGGAAATTAGTACCAGAAGATTCCAAGGCATAGTCCGCCAATCCAATCCCATCCGCTCTGTACAGACTAACTGCCCTGTGGATGATTTCTTTCACATCCTGTTACATATTTTTTTTTTAAATCTCATTAAAAGGCATCATGATCCTGATGTGTACTTTAAAATTAGACTTTTTTTCTTTACTATTCTAATTCTACATTTGTCATCCTATTACACACAGACACACACTTGTATAGTGACCGCTCCGGCTCCTTCCTGTTGCAGTGTCTCTCCCACAGTCCTCCAGACGTCTCTCCTGCTCTCTTTCTCATGCACTAGTTTGTCTAGTATCCCTTTCTCCAGATCCTCCAGCGCCCTCTGCAGCTCAGGACGGAGCACTATGGTCGATTCCAATGAGCTTGGATCTTTCAGGAGTTTTATTAGCCAATCGGATAGCTCTGCTCTCAGCTGCAGAGGAAATGACATCATTAGTTGAATAATAAGTAACTGCATTCATCACACCAAAGGAATTGAAATGCGCTAAAAGCACCCTTACCTTAATGTTGAGAGTGTCTTGTGCATCAACTCTTTCCTTGACGAGGTCTTGGGCCGACTGCAGGTTTGAGATGCTGGACTTCAGATTAGAAATCTGCTGCTCATGTTCAGACTCGGCACTAATGAATATTAAACATATTTATCTCATCACTGCATAAAATAATGATGCAACGTGCAAAAGATGATTTAACAAACTCCACAAAATCAAAGTAAAAAACTGATAAGACACTAACTTCCTCATCTGATCATTCATAGACTTCAGATCAGTTTGCATCATCTAGGAGACAAGTACATAAGTACATAAGTAGGTGGATGACATCATTTCCTGTTTTGTGCTTTGTTGCTATGACAGAAGAAACAGAGGTGTTCGTTTCCTTTCCTCACCTCAGATTTGACCTTCTGTCTCATGCTCTCCATCTTCAGCAGTTCGATGTCTTTCTGAGAAAACAGACAGACAAAGAGAAAGAAATTGGGACACTTCCTCTTCAAAAGACACAGACAAACATGATTGAGATTAGATTTTAATTACCAACAAGCTCGCCTCCCTATCATGCAAGCTGACGATCTCTTCCTTCAAGTTAGACAGGCTGGCATGCTGGAGATGATCCTTTAGAGCAAAAAGTGCATTTATTAAAATAATTACAGCAATTTAAGAGAAATATACAGTAACTGAGTATGAAAAGGGACCTTTCTGAGGTCTAATTAACCTGGAGACAATCAACTCACAAAAGTTTCTTTCACAGGTCTATCTGTGTGTTTAACAGACGGAGTCTTGGAAACAACCTCATGAGGAGGAGAACGAGAAGCAAACGGAAACCAGTACCATATTCCTGCAACACAATATTAGGTAGTTGCATATGAAGTATTCAGGCATGAACATGCATACGCATTTTTACAGCTACATGTACTGTATGTAGTCTTAAAAGTTCAAAGTGGGTTATTTTGAAATGCCAAGATTTCGCTTTGGATATTTTAGAAGAGTCACTATCTGTTGTCTCACCAAAAATGAGAAAGATGAGAAGGAGGACCAGTACGACGGTCTTTCTCATATCTGATGTGCATCTACAGAGAGGGAAAGAGGAAATGTGATCATGTGTAAAAAGAAATGTTCTTCAATGGTTCTTCCAAATTAACAGAAATAAGTTTGAGTGCGTCTAGAAAACAATTGAATTCACTTAATTTATTTTAAGTTTTTCATAATTTCCAGAACTGGAAATCCCAATTCTCTGCTATTCTGAAGTCTGTAACTCTGTAAAACATTTTGAGATTGTTTTTTGTTGTTTTATCTAGACAATAAAAAGTTTCTTATAAAGGTTCTAGTTTAAGTGCATGAAAGTTGCAGTGAACTGTTACATAACTATCATGCATATTCTTAAGGCCACACATTTGTAATTACGACACACACACACACACACACACACACACACAGAACACTGTACCTGCTGAGCAGAAACACATTGATCAGAGACAGTCGAGAGGTCAGGCTGTACCATGAACTTCCCAGCCACCAGTAGAACATAACCAGAGCCTGAGCTGCAACACACACATGAGCACATGACTACAGTAGGAAAAAAGCCTGATTGTTCATGTTAGTGGGGTGAAGAGAGGGTTTATACATTTAATACCTGGAGAATGAAACACGTCCCACACGACAAATTGTGGTTCAGCTACAGATTGGGCAGAACCTGGAGAAAAGGGAAAACAGAGAGTAGATGTTTTTCAACCTTCTTTGCGTGACCAACCAACCAACTAGCCAGTGACCCCCCCCCTCCCCCTATACAATTTTTAATTCGCACTTACTAGGGTTTGATTTTATGGATTGTTCATAATGCTCCTCAGCCGAGGAATATCCAGAGGAGAATCCCTGAGTAGCAAAGGGCATGCCTGAAAAACAGAGACACTAAACATAAATGTTTATATGGAATGTTGATCTATATTATATTTTAGTATTTACAAAATGTAATTATATATATACTGTAGATATATAGTGTGTGTATATTGATAGGTGTGTGTTATACAGATAGATATATATTATATATATATTGATGTGTATAATTATTCTAAATGCAATGTATGTATTATATTATACATTACTTACCAATAAAGGTATTAGTTAATATGTATGTATGTATAATATTTATTTATTTTTACAGATTCGGGATGTGCAGATACTTAACCAATTCTCAGTCTCAGTGGCAGTGAATCACTGCGATGCCAGTCACGTATTGGACCACACTGCCGCGCGGAGTGAATTGCGGGAACACTGCCTGTGCTCTTGCGTCCCACTCCCTTCTGAAGATTCCGGCAAGAAAGCATCTGTAGCAGGTGAAATGCCATGGCAAACTACTATATGATGTAAGGAGAGCTCCAGCAAATACAACACACCTGGTTGGGTCTCTTTGTAAGTGATGTGGCCAGTAGATCCGTGGAGCTCGTGCAGGCAGCATCATCATCAGGGAAGGACGGCTATTTGGACACTACATTGTGCTTCGCCTTGACATCTCGGCAGAACACATTAGATATTATATATATATATAAAAAATGTAAAAAGTACTTTAGCTTATGAGTGGGAACTGATAACTCAGACTAGTACTTACTGCTATATATATATATATAATATATATATATATATTATATATATATATATATGTAAACACAACATACATATAATAATATAATACACATAATTTTTTAAGAGTTAGCTTGTATTTCAGATTTCAGCTCATTTAGTTTAATTTCTAGTAATTTTGTAATGTCTATGTAATTATTTTAGTTTTTTTTATATATAACTATTTATTTTCAGTTTTTGTTTATTTCCAGTCAGTAATTTTGGTGCATCACTTACGTTTCAGTTAATTGCCAAGGCAACATTTCATAAATGTTTTTTATTTTTATTTTATTTTATTTCTTTATTTTATTTCAGCTTTTATCTCAATTAACAAAAAAATGTTTTAAAAGTATTTGTTTTAGTTAACGATAATAACCCGGATTAAATGTTCCCTCTTTATTATTACATTTACTCATTACATCCTTACTGACTGCTCACAGGAAAACAAGAAAACATTGTGAATCAGATCACCAAGATGAAAAACACGACAATAAACATGACATTTAATAAGACGCTGTCCACAGCTTGTCATTGCAGTCACAAAGTGTAGTCAGATACTGATCTTTGTGTAATTCCTAATCTCAAACGGCAGGCTCATCCCGTGCAGGGTGACGGAGCTTTTAGCAGCAGATTATGTGAAGGAGAACACGTGGAGCAAATTCCCAAACCACGGACCTCCAGTTCCCCTTCAATCAGTTACATTAAGTCCCTTTAGTTGGATAATCTCAACAACAGAACTTTACACTTTAATTAGCTAGGAATCCACCCTTCTGTGCAGATGGAGAAATACAAACAAACACTCATTCGACGCTCTTGTTTGTTTTAACACAGCATTCATGGTTTGTAATGAAAGCGCCTATTCTTTTTTCCCTACAAATCCTTAATCCTGATTGATTGTGCTAATACTCTCAAGCTTCATTAAAACATGCCTGCACATTTACAAACTACTCAATAGCCAATGTTGGAGGAAAACACTAAGATGAGACAAGATGCAAAGTTTGACCAAGTTTAATTGGCAATTCGAATGTATCAGTATCTCTGTCAAAACCTATACATTTCAAATAAGTAACAGATGCTTTCAATGACGCAATATATAAACTGATGACCTGATGATTGAGAACTGAAGTGTTATTTACACCAACTTTAGAGGCTGTTTGATGCAATACGTCCAGTGCTTTAAAACTAAATCCCCATCTTCAGCTAATAATCCCTCTAACAGCTATTTTAAACTGACAGTGTTGTCTTTCAGATCAGCTGTGTTCATTAAATTCATCATCTCATTTATTTCTTGATCTTTTTTGTTATACATGATTAAGATATTTTGCATATAAATTTAAATACAATTTTAATACAACTTTTCTATTATTAAAGAGGTCATATGATGCAAAGTTTTCCTTTCTCTTTGGAGTGTTTCAAGCTCTTGGTGCATAAAGAAGATCTGTAAAGTTGCAAAGACTAAAGTCTCAAATCCAAAGAGATATTCTTTATAAAAGTTAAGAGTCAGCCACGCCTACCTAAAACAGCTCGTTCTAACAAGCCCCCACATATCTACATCACTATGTGGGAAGATTTGCATAACGCCGCTGCCGCCATGTTGTGAAGGTGCTGTGTGTTTGGTTGTGAAAGCGAAACTACTTTGTTTGGCCTTCCAAAAGTGGACGATATCGCTTCGTCATGCCTGGAGCTGATCCGTGCTGGTCGCTCAGGAAACACTTCAACTTCGCGCTGTGGATCGCCGGATCGGCTTTCACCGTGGACGAAGCGGAGTCCAGCCCGGGGTCATCACATGTGGTTGCCGCAAGCATCACAATATGGTAAGGGACGTAACATTTCCGTCACACGCTTGAGAAATTCGGCCAATCCAAGAATGGTAGCTGGCCAATCAGAGCACACCTCGCTTTTCAGACAGATGAGCTTTGTAAAAATCGACACGTTCAGAAAGGCGGGGCATAGAGGAAGAGAAATAATAATGTACAGTATGTGGAAAATAATGTGTTTTTTGAACTTTAAACCGCAAAAAACACATTTCATTACACAAAATAATGTTTTTTTAGCAACATCATATGACCCCTTTAACGTTATTTATTTATTTTTTCCTTTCATTTGATGATTTATTCATCATATCCAAAATGTAACTGGTAAGAGAACTGTTTGGAAAGAATATTGTGTATAGTCTGTATTATTATTTTGTACAAAGTATTATTGTTTTGTACACTTTATTCAAGGTGAAAGGACTACTAATATACTACAGATGTTCATGTTACGGCCAACAACAAATGTGATCCTAGACCATAAAACCAGTAATAAGTAGCACGTGTATATTTGTAGCAATAGCCAACAATATTTATTGTTTGGGTCAAAATTATTGATTTTTTTTTTTATGCCAAAAATCATTAGGATATTAAAAAATCAAAAATCAGTAAAGATCATGTTCCATGAGGATATTCTATAAATTTCCAGCCATAAATATATCAAAACGTAATTTTTGATTAGTAATATGCATTGCTAAGAACTTAATTGGGACAACTTTAAAGGCGATTTTTTTTTTTTTTTTTTTCACGCGCGATCCGATTTCCGATAGTCGTATCTTGGACCAATATTTTCCTATCCTAACAAACCATACAGCAATGGAAAACGTACTTATACATCTTCCGGGATATGTATACATCTCAATTTCTGAAAAAAATAAAACACTTATGACTGGTTTTAGTGGTCGGGTCACAAATATTGATGTTTATTATAATATATTATATATTTACTCCATTATTTTAAATACTATTAACTAACATGCATAACCATGCAACAAACATCACTTTATATACACCACGGTAATGATCTGGAGTCCACAGAAGAGGGCAAAGCGAGTTTCCATTCTTACTTTGGCGGTTCTCTTGATATTTGCGCCAATTTGAACCACAAAGAAACGTTTCTAGTTAAAACGGGGGCATTTTGTTTCCTTCCCGAAGTGGATGCAAATGAAATGTTTTCTCGGAGGGAACAGCACATAGTTCTGTGATGAATATTCACGAACAGACTCTCCAAACGAGAATACAACTACACATTATGTAAGTTAGCTATGCAGCTTTTGCGTTTATTTACTAGTTATCATTTCTACAGCACGCATGTCATGTTGACTAGTCCCCTAAACAGGCAACGCTGCTTTTGAAACTGTAAGTTAGCGTTCATACACACTGGTGGTCGTCTCACCTTCTCAGTGGGTCTCCAGGAAGACATGCAGTCCGTTAAAACCTGCCAAAGTGCGAACCGCTCATCCGTAACGGCTCCGAGATAACGGAATAGCGACAGAGACGTCGTTACACTCACGAGATACAGGATACTCACTTCAATCACGTGGCGTATAACGGTTTCTAACGCGCTACGACAAGATGCTTTGAGGACGGAAGGGCTCTTAGTCTTTTGACAGTTGTCAGCTCAGCGGCTCCACCTCTCGCCGTCGTTTCTTTGGGGTTGTTTATAGAAAGAGAGCTACTGCCCTGCCTCGCTGCGCCACCCCGTGGACTCACGTAGTTACGTCGAAGATCCGGCTCGTCGAACGAGATCTTCGCTTCGCACCCTTCATTCACGACGTAATCCTTTTATGTAACGGTTCTTCGTTGTTCGTTCAAACACATATTTTAACTATGTTTTAAGCACTCACCTTCTGTCGAAAAGCTGACTTTACGTAACCGCAGCATATGTGAACGGTTTATGTGCGAAAATTCAGAAGTAAATAATAATAATAATCGTCACTTCATCTCACATAACGAAATCGGATGTCGTCTTTGAGTGATTTTGGCAGTTTTGGTCAAATAATACGCCGTAAACACTTTTTAATATAGGCTACATATATTTGTATAAATGTATATTTTTTTTTTTTTTTTTTTCCTTCTTTTTTTTTTTTTTTTTTTTTTTTTTTTTTTTTTTTTTTTTTATAGTGTTTAGTGTTGTTTCATTGCTTTTACAAAACGAAATTTAATAGAAATGAATAAAATAACAATGAAATGCTTCGGATTCACCTTTGACCTTTTGGTCTATATGCATCTCTTGAATATCTTTTTTTACTGAAAACTTTACGATAGTAAGAGCTATGTTCCTTTATACACACAACACAGTTTTGTTTTTGTGAATTGTGGGGACATTCAATAGGCGTAATGGTTTTTATATTGTACAGACTGTATATTCTATTGCCCTTTACCAATCCTACCCCTAAACCTACCTCTTAAAGGAGACTTTGTGCTATTTCAGATTTTCCAAAAAACTCATTCTGTGTGATTATAAGTGTTGTTTGACAAGTGGGGACATGGGGTAACTGTCCTGAAAAGCACATTCCCTTGTAGATACCTGTCTACTGTTCATCATATCAAAGTTATGTCTCCTTGTCACAAAACGCGTACCACAACCACACACACAAACGTGTTTGGTTACTACGGTATATCCTTTCTACATACGTTCTGTGAATTGTGGGGACTTTTTTATACACTTCTATTACTTTTACTGACCAAACAATATTTTCTATCCACTAACCCAACCCTAAAGTTACCTCTTACAGAAACACCTGTTTGCATTGTTACACTTTCAGAAAAACATCATTTACTATTTTTAATCATTTTTTTCCCTCGTGGGGACCGCAGGCCAAAACAACAAAACTTTCAGGTTTACATCCTTGGGGGGACATTGGTCCCCTACAATGTAGCAATAAACAAGTACACACAAAACAACACCACACATTGCAAAAAACAGTACTGTTAGGCCTTACTACAGTATATTCCTTTAGATAATATATATATATACATACAGTGGTGGTCAAAAAAGTGTTGGCCCCCTTCCTGATTTCTATTTTTTTTGCATGTTTGTCCACACTTTAATGTTTCAGATCATCAAACAAATTTAAATATTGGTCAAAGATAACACAAGTAAACACAACATGCAGTTTTTTTAAATGAAGGTTTTTATTATTAAAGGGAAAACAAAATCCAAAACTACATGGCCCTGTGTGAAAAGAAGTGTTGCCCCCCTGTTAAAACTGTGGTTTATCACACTTGAATTCAATTTCTCTAGCCACACCCAGGCCTGATTACTGCCACACCTGTTCGCAATCAAGAAAATCTCTTAAATAGGACCTGCCTGAAAAAGTGAAGTAGACCAAAAGATCCTCAAAAGCTAGACATCATGCCGAGATCCAAAGAAATTCAGAAACAAATGAGAAGAAAGTAATTGAGATCTATCAGTCCGGAAAAGGTTATAAAGCCATTTCTAAAGCTTTGGGACTACAGCGAACCACAGTGAGAGCCATTATTCACAAAAAGCAAAAACATGGAACAGTGGAGAACCCTCCCAGGAGTGGCCGGCCGACCAAAATTACCCCCAAGAGCACAGCGACGACTCATCCAAGAGGTCACAAAAAGACCCCACAACAACATCCAAAGAACTGCAGGCCTCACTTGCTCAGTTAAGGTCAGTGTTCATGACTACACCATAAGAAAGAGACTGGGCAAAATGGTCTGCATAGCAGAGTTCCAAGACGAAAACCGGCGGACCAAAACCCCCCTCAAAAGAACATAAAGTCGTCTCAGTTTTGGCCCCAGAAAAACATACTTAATGATCCCCAAGGACTTTTGGGGGAAAATACTTGGTGGACTGATGAGACAAAGTTGAAATTTTTGGAAGGCTGTGTGTCCCAGTCCGTCCCAAAAACTTTGCAAACTGGCTTATAACCGTTTCCAGAATGATAGATCTCCACTACTTTCTTCGAATTGTTTCTGAAATTTCTTTGGAATCTCAGATGATGTCTAGCTTTTGGGATCTTTTGGCTCCTCACTTTTGTCGGCAGGTCCTTTTAAGAGATTCTGTTGCGAACAGGTGTGGTAGTAATCAGGCCTGGGTGTGGCTAGAAAAATTGAACTCAGGTGTGATAAACCACAGTTTTAACAGGGGGGCAAACACTTCTTCACACAGGGCCATGTAGTTTTGGATTTTGTTTTCCCTTAATAATAAAAACCTTCATTTAAAAACTGCATGTTGTGTTCACTTGTGTTATCTTTTACTAATATTTTAATTTGTTAAACAAAACAGGACAGTTTTGCAAAGGATATGTCGTGGAAACAAACGCGTGAGTGACATTACCGTGCCTGAAGTGGACTGTAGGTAATATTGAACATGCTGAACGTGACTGTGGCAAAATAATGTGCACAGTACAGATATGTGCAAGCACAGGACAAACACGGGACATTCAATTAATGGTAGACACGGGATCAGCAGTGTCCATATTGCCGATGTCCATTTACGCTGGATCTTTCAGTCAAGCACCCCTTTCACCACCGAAACTCAGTCTAGTTAGTTTTGGGGGCGATGCAATTGAAGTGAAAGGATGCCTGCCAGCCAGCATCTCGCATGGAGGCCATTGCACTACCACAGACTTATACATTGTACAAAAGGGATCAGCTGTGCTAGGCAGAGACCTCTTTACTGGACTTTGTTTACAACTCTGTGACGGTCAGGTCAGTACAGACCAGTGCATGCATACTGCCTCATCTATAGATGCAAAGTCAGAAAACAGGCTGGGATGCGCAAGAGGATTTGTGCATCGTGTTCACGTTCGGTCTGGTGTTCAGCCTGTGCAGCAGAAACTGAGGAGGTTACCTTTCTCAATCCGCAAACGAGGTGTCCAAGGAATTACAGAAGCTTGTACAACAGGATGTAATCGAGCCTGTGGATGCATCTGAGTGGGTCTCCCCAATAGCTGTCACTAGAAAAAAAGACGGGGGGATGCGGCTCTGCATCGACTTACGTGAGCCTAACAAGGCAGTGGTAGTGGACAGCTTTCCTCTTCCGCATATGGAGGAGATGTTTGCGAACTTGTGTGGAGCAACAGTGTTTTCCACGTTAGACCTCCAAAGTGCATATCACCAGGTAACGTTGCATGAGGACAGTCGAAACCTTTCTGCGTTTATCACACATGATGGATTATTTCGTTTCAAAAGGGTTCCATATGGACTGGCCTCAGCTCCAAGCTGCTTCCAGAGGATGATGTCTGAAATCCTTAAAGGTCAGTCTGGAGCTCATTGTTACTTGGATGACATCATGGTTGCAGGAGCAACGCGCAAGGAACATGATGAAAATCTGCAAGCTGTGCTGCAGCGAATCCATGAAGCAGGCCTCAAACTGAACATGGCAAAGTGCCACTTCAGAAAAGCAGAACTGTCATTCCTGGGTCACACCCTGTCTGAGAAGGGATTACAGCCTGATGCTTCCCATGTCTCTGCGGTGTCCGATGCACCACCTCCTGTTGATGAGGTTAGCCTTCGTTCATTTCTGGGTCCCACGTCATGGTATTCTAAATTCATACCAAATTATGCTACAGTGGTGGAGCCACTGCGTGTGCTTTTACGGGGCTCTACTCCATTCATTTGGACACCTGAGGCTCAGGAGAGCTTTGAGACAGTGAAGGGACTGATTGTGCATAGTGCTGCCCTTGCACTTTTCAATCCAGAACTACCTACTATAGTCACTACAGATGCCTCCGACTACGGGATAGGAGGTGTTCTTACCCAGATACACGCAGACAATACGGAAAGAACAGTGGCTTTTGCCTCACGCACTCTTACCGCAGCAGAACGGAAGTACTCTACAGTAGAAAAAGAGGCACTAGCATGTGTTTGGGCCACAGAGCGCTGGAGGACCTACTTGTGGGGACGACACTTCACACTGCGGACAGATCACAGCCCGCTGACCACCCTTCTGTCATCTCTTCTGTATGCGCATAGCAAGATGGTCAGCTAGGCTGATGGCATTTACCTATGATATTCAGTATAAGCCGGGGCATGAGAATGTGACTGCAGACTGTCTATCTCGCTTACCACTCCCTAGTACTGAACCTAGTCTGGAACATGATTTGGAAGTCGTAGCTCTCACTTCTACACTCACTGCAATAACCAGCTCTGAGTTCAAAGCGGCATGTGATTCTTGTCCTATCCAAGCTGAGCTACGCAGACTGCTCACCTCAAAATGGCCACAGTGTGCAAAGGCACTGGATCATGCGTTAAAGCCGTATTTTCAAGTGCGGCACTTTCACTCCAGGATGGTTGCGTGGAACCACACGCCTTCTGATTCCAGAATGTCTCCAGCCCAAGTTCATCACACTCGCACATGATACACATCAGGGCATTGTGAGGACAAAAAGGAGGCTGAGAGAGCTCTACTGGTGGCCTGGCATGGACAAACAAGTAGAAACAGCTGTCAAAGCGTGTGTCACTTGTCAGTTACATGACAAATCGGCTGTCACACATACCACACCACTCCAACCTGTACCTTACCCTACTGACACCTGGGAGAAAGTGGCCATAGACATCATGGGTCCTTTTGATGCAGCACCTGCTGATTGTCGTTTTGTGGTCACTCTGGTGGACTATTACAGTAAGTGGCCTGAGATAGCATTTGTCTCACATCCTACCACCCAGGCCGTGATGCAGTTCTTGTCTACAGTGTTTAGCAGGGAAGGGAACCCGAAAGAGCTGATTTCTGATAATGGAGTACAGTTCACTTCACACGACTTCAAACGGTTCTTGCAAAACAGAGGAATCATACACAGGACATCATCTGTGTATTACCCAAGAGCAAACGGGGAAGTCGAAAGTTTCAATCGCAGCTTAAAGGATAGTTTACAAACTGCTTCACTGGAAGGAAGAGGGTGGAAGGAGTTCACCAAAGACTTTCTGCAGGTATACCGTGCAACGCCACATACCACAATACAGTGCACACCAACTGAACTCTTGCATGGGAGAGCCATGTTAACCAAACTTAACATCTCAGGTCTTTGCTTGCCACCTGCAGACAAAAGGCTCACACCTCACCAGCTTGCCTCACATGTGAGAGAGAAACAGGAAAAAACTAAACCGTACTGTGACAGAAAACGCAGTGCAAAGCATGTTTCATTTCAGTGTGGATCGTATGTCCATGTAAAGAAACCCGGAATTGTGCCAAAGACCCAGTCTAAATTTGGAAAACCCCTGAAGGTTGTGGGTAAGAAAGGACTGTACACATATAAGCTGTCAGATGGACGATGCTGGACGATGCTGGAATGCATCCTACCTGACACCTGCACTTGCTCCATGCAGAGCAGATGAGTCTAGTGAACTGCCATTGTTTGACTCTGGGGATACTAATCCTGTAGGGAGTGAACAACCTGCAGTAGTTACACGACCTGTTCGGAGCAGGCATGCACCTGCATGGATTATGTAATGTAAACTGTGCATTACTAGTACACAGTGTGCATTTATGCAGTATAAGGAAAATAATGTTCTTGCTGTTCCGTGAATACTGTGTTTGAGGATTGTTATGTGATGCTTATACCAAGTGTTTGGAAATTGCATTACGGTACCAATATTTGTTAAAAAAAGCTTTGTTTGCAAATCACAATGTTGGGATTGAAAGGTTGCAAAGAGAAAAGTCAATAGTAACTTGTATCTTAACTGTTAACTATTTGCACTGAGACTATGTCCCTATAGTATGTTTGTTCTTAAGAGAGAGGGATATGTGGTGTTCTGAGTAAGCCTCTAGAGGGAAATCTGGTATGTGAGTTGGTGAATAAAGAAGGTTACACTGAGTTCGACACGGAGTGCATTTGCTTATTATTGAAATACTCAACAGTGTGACAAACATGCAAAAAAATCAGGAAGGGGGCCAACACTTTTTCATACCACTGTGTATATATAAAGAATAAAGGAATGTTTTATAATTATATTTAAAAAAAATCCTATTTATCACAGTTTCCAAAAAACCGTACACCTGCTTTCAACACTGATAATAATAAGTAAATATTTCTTGAGGATCAGCATATTAATTAGAATAATTTCTGAAGGATCATTTGGCTCTGAACACTGGAGTAATGATGCTGAAAATTCATTGTTATCGTCATAGGAATAATTAATTTAAAAATATATTAACAAATAAAGGCATTATTTGAAGTATAATGTTAGAGTATTACTATGAGTATTACTGGTTGATTGTATTTTTGACCAAATAAGTGCAGCCTTGGTGAGCATAAGAGACTTTTACAAAATAAGAAAGACTTTTACGACCCAAATTTTGGAAGGGTGGTGTATTTGATTATTTCTTTATATACAGAAGATGGCGCCATCGAGCCTTGTTAAGCCTGGACAGTCTAATGGACCGTGCACGAAACCATAATCAAATTCATTTAAATCATAGTCTACATTTGTTTGCCCGTGTCAACCACTTTCAGCAGCTGTTTATCCATCTGTCAGATCTCATTCTTCCTTCGAGTTCTTAATGGAGCTTTAACTCAACCAGCGTTGAAACGCATTTGCCTTCCTATTCATTCAAATTCAAAGGATATTTAAATAAACATTATATTAAGCACACACTGGTGGAAAAAATGGTTGTACTTAAAAAAAAAAAACACTTTGCTCTAGCTGAATATAGTAAACTTCTTTCAGCACAGACCAAGCAGATTCTCATATCATACTGCTTTAGATTCAACGAGTTTAGCTACCTCGGCTGTGAAGACAGAAGCATTGTGAAAGAGGTTTTTGCTACAGGCAGACAGACAGACAGACAGAGAGACAGGTTTAATGCATTCGGAGCTCTGCTGCCAGCAAGTACAATACAAGTTGTACCCTTCTCAATGAGTCAATGGGGGTTAACTGAGATCTATCAACTCTGATGCTCACCTTGAACAATCTAACCAATAGTGCATCCTTAAGGGCTTATTTTATTCTTATCTTTGCATTTAGAACCAATTTTAACTTTGACTGTGTCTTATTAATGAGACATTAACAGAGCTTGACAAAGACCATCAGCTATGTATAGCCCATAATACAATAAATACGTACAGCATTGGTCACAAGCTGTAAGGACAATGAAAACAAATCAGAATCATAGCTTTCTCATATTTTGTCAGCTGTGGCAATGTGATTTATTATGAGTTACCTAAGTTTCAAATCTCAAAAAAATAAGTATCACAATAAATAAATAATAAAATGAATATTTCCCCCCTACATGAAGGAGTCTATAAAAATAATTTGACTTATTTAATATTAAAAAAGAAAGTTGGGCAGATTTGGAAAAGTTTATCCTTTTTATTTATAGCCAGTAGCCTATAACTTTAAGCCAACCTGATCTCTTAGGAAAATGTAACTATTTTACAAGGTGGCGATTTTGTATGAATTTGTACAATGTGAATCATATGAAAACATATAGTATTTTAACATTAAGGTTTACCCCTAAACGTAATCACCACTGGGACATGAGAAGATTGTAAAATAGTTATGAAATGTACAATATTTTTTGACTTTCTGAGATTGTGTTGTTTTCGCTAATGTTACTGCATATAAAATGTGCTACTTGCTATTGCTTGTCATATTAAGTTATATTGGGGGGAGGGTCTTTCTCATACTAGAGAGCATTTGATTGTGCAAAAAAAAATCTTGAGCGCAAGATGCATTATTAGTAATTCTGGCCCATTTTGCTGGAAGAGAAAATTGTACATGTATAAAATGCAGACACGTGTCTAAAATCCACAAAACTTCCATTTAATTTTCATGGGGATTTTAAGATTGCAGTGCAGTAAACTCACAATCTGTATTACCAGTCTGTGCACCTTGATTAATTAAGTGAGGCGACGTGCGGTGATCATTTATTTCCTGCCTGCTCTATAGATTACATTGCTTTATCAGACCCAGATGTTTTGCTGAAGGTCACAGATATGCATGTAAGGGATGCCAGGCCCAATTGTAACTGAAAATTTGATTATTTTATCACTTATGCAAGGTACAATCACATAAAGGTCATCTGGAATGAAAAGCAGATGAAGAATGCGAGGAAACGAGAAGCACTTCCCAAAATTTGATTTTTAGTGCCTTTCTGGTGTTGCCAAGGGAAACCATAGTTGCGACTGTGTGTGTGTGTGTGTGTGTGTGTGTGTGTGTGTGCTGTGTGTGTGTAAGGTGGTCAGGTTTCTTATAAGTTTGTGATAGGCAGCTATAAGATCACATAATCAAAGGAAAGGTTACTCCATTTGCTCTTTTTGTCTCTCACACACAGATGCAGATGAAAATGAGGATGAAAAATCCCAAGGAGGGCCCAGACTCAAAAGACACCAGGTTTAAAGCTTTTGTCCTGGCTATTCTCATTCGAGTTCAACCGTGGGTGGGTGTTTTATTCATGATTTGAAAAGCAAGTCATGATGAAGCGTTTTCAATTGTATGTGAAAGGGATCAAGCTCACTTGTGAATCTAACAACCTCTAAGGTCTTATAAGATGTGCGAACACCGACTTCTGAGGCATATGGATTGTCTGCACATGTGTCAGGAGCTGAGAACAAAGAGGAAAAAACACAGTTTGCCATCAGTTGGTAACTCAACCGGATCAGTCAAAATGTTTTAGTTTGCTGGATTATTGCTTGATGTACTGGTATAAAAAAAGGATGCCCTCAGACTAGGATAACTGTATAAGCATCTGATGAAAGCATGATTTTTATTTTATTATTGTTAATATAGATTTTTAGTTGAATAAAAACAAAATAATAATTTAAGGAACATTAATATAAAATTTTTAACTATTTATTATTACTATTGTTTACTGTACTAGGTCTGACTATGACTGATGTTAGCCTATTTTTAAAACACAGTGTGAATCGGAGTGTGTTTGCATGTGCAAAATATGACTAATCACTTTATGACATATCATTTCCACTCTCTTTCACTCTAAATTTAAATTCCAAACTGAAATTTAAATTCTGAATTGTGAAAAATAGCATTTTTTCAGCAACTTCTGTTTATGCAGCTGCTCAACTGCTTCTCAGGTAATCATTTCATGCGCTACAATTACAAGTCTCTACATTTTTGAATCACTAAGCAGCACCTTAGCTTTCCGTTATATAATAATTTAGCTTTCAAATTATCAACGCTATACTTTGCTGTATTAATGTTTTCATGTTCACAAAGTAGGCCTTAAAAGGCCCCTTGACACCAATATTTATAGGGTATGAGACTACCACAATGAAATGTTAATAAAGCTTTAAATGTATTATAGTATTGCTCTAAAGTGTATTTTAGGTGGTCTATGCACCCTATATTTGTCAAGAGACTTGTCTATGTGATTATTTGTGCCTGTGACAAGGGAAATGCAAATATATATTTTTTTCAGACTGATTACATCTTTTCACGGCAGAGTGATTGCTTGACAGAAATATTTTATCTCCGAAACAGAAAATTGTATGGATTGCTGACTTCCTGTGAAACAAATGATGCAATATAGCTGTCGTAGATGGCTCCTCACAATTGCTTGGCAAACTAGAAAGATTGACTGTCATTAGGCTGATCACCAGCATGACAGTACAGACTCTTTTGGAAAGGGCTCTAGGGAGAGAGAAAGAGAGGGAGGGAAGTGAGGGATACAGAATGCCAGCCGGAGAAAAATAAGCAGGCCAAATGGGAAAGACAGAAAACAGATTAATTATTCATCAGTACGCAGAACCTAGTGCAGTCCCTGTGGGGGGATGTAGTATGGAAATATAGTGTCATGCTGTCATTTGTTTCCATTGAATTCCCCATCACGCTCGACCCTTGACCCAAAGCGTGCTAAGATTAGTAGTATTTGAGCTCTCAAACGCTACTCCAAAGGACCGCTTCGTCCATGCAAAGTGAGGCTATCTTCAATTCCTGGTCCTCCACTTCAGAAGATTAATACCTGGCTTAAATGCACCCAAATATTTTGATACAGAGAAGCAATATGTAGGATCAGCTTCTGCTCCAGAGGCTTAGCTGGAAATGAATTGGCCACTGCGTTTATTTTCAAACACTCGGATAGAACTGCAGCACAAAAGAAATGCTTTCATTTTTCGTCGGCTTGTAATGATGATGATGCTATCTGGAAACCACTTGTGTATGTGAATAGAATTTGTAATACAGAATAATGTGAAAACTTTCTGACTCCTATATTGCTTTACTTTGATATAATTGATATGAAAAGCACTAAACTTGCTGCAGTGTATTTTAAATCATGTTTTGTTCATCCTGATTTAGTTAGATTTATAAATACTTACAACTGTTATGGCGTATTATTATGTGTAAAAATGTAAAGAGACATTTTTATTGGACTTAACCCTTAGAAAGTAGTTTTGTTGGTATAAATTAAAGTGTTTAGTTTGATTCAGTGATGCTAAATTATATTATTATATATATATAATTTAGATTACAATTATTTGGTTTTCAGTTAAATATTTTATGATTACTTTCCCATTATTTCTTACAATTTTTAATATTGTGCATTATTATTATTATTGCTATCATTATTATTTATTATTAGTAGTAGTAGTAAAATGTAAATTATGATGGAAAAAATGATTTGAGTGATTGTATTTTAAATCATTTTATTTACATTTAAATGATTTTAAATTTATTTGATCATAGCTAGATGCTCCTTTGTATCATTTTTATCATTATTTTTTTTAAATTTAACATTTAAAATAATTTGATAGTTTTTTTATTATTTTAGTTAAATTTAAATTGTTTACATTTATTTGTTATAACTAAGATGGAAATCAAGTTCTTTCTTGTTTATCCAAGTCTGAAAATGTTATAGATTGTATGGACAAAACACCATATCTTGTTAACAGCTTTCTCGTTATGTTATTCTGTCATTTCCATGGCGACGAGAGTGTGATAAACGGAGTCTGTCTCTCTGATTCATCTGTCCATTTGTTTATGCTCCTGTCATTCAACATGTACAAACACTCACTTACACACAAAAAAGCCTTTCGACCTTTTAGTTGAAATCAGCCCATAATTATGCGTTTTTGTAGTCAGTTTACTTATGATTCAAGAGTGACAAAGACTTATTGCATTTTTATCAATTTTTTCATCTCACTTCTATTATTGCATGGACAAGAACTGCACACATATATATCCTGCCCTCCCCTTAAAACTCTACGGTTCAGTAGATCAGATTGCCACATGATCAGTAGGGTTAAAGGCACAATATGTAAGATTTTTGTATTAAAATATCCAAAAACCACTAGAACAGTGTACTATATTTTGCTGACTTGTGTACTTACATTATCCTAAATGTTTCGAAGAATGTTTAAATCCAGAGAAATAAGCAATTTTAACTAGTGACACGGACCGTGTCTATAGTGTCATTGTGTCGCCTGCCAATGCCGTCATAACCCCTCGATTTCCGTTTTGTTTTGTAGAAAATATGGAAACACCAAAGACGCTTTAATATGTTGTGCGTTTTATTAGACCGGTGACGACCACACAGAGTAGCATTATAACAGAACTTTCAAATGTATCTAGTATGATAAAACAGCGTTGCTTTACCCCACATACGCACGACCGGAAGGAGCGGAAGCGGTCGACTGTGGCATAATAAAAGCTCCGCTGCTTTTGAGCTGTGTGTCACGCTCGTTCAGCGGCCTCGTTTCGCTTCGACGGCTTTCAGCCTCACCCTGCTTCATTCTACTACGCTAACAAATCAGTAGCTCATCCATGAACACGATTTCTGCTTGAGTCCCGTCGGATTGCATCGGCTGTGGGGATGAAAACCACAACTCCCATGATTCCACACTCAGTCACAAACTAGGCCTTTGCCTCTTTGTTTATTTTGAATACGCGCCCTCTATAATGCAAGAGACCCAGGAAAAGACGTGGACTGAGTGCTCTAAAGAAGGTTCTGAAGTAGATTTCAAGTTGCTAGTGGTCCTGATGTCTGAAGTTATAATGTGAATTTATCTTGCACATTTGGATTTTTTTCAAAAAAATTAGTGAGCTGCCTAACATTGTAAGGCATCATATGATTGTAGATTTGCAACAAAGGCAAGTCCCAGAATGCACTGCAATAAGTTCAAATATATAAATAAAATGTATACAGTATTTATATTATGTAACAACTTAGAAATATGCTAAAGCCAATCTTTATGCGTGTCATGTATGAATCGTGGAGTTTTTTTTTCAAAGTAGTGTGACCGAAACTGGCCACTTTTGCGGTTCCATTTCTAATTTCGTTAAAGTTTTTTTCACGTGTGTTCTTCCTCTAATGCACTCTAGAAACACTGTACTACTTATTTCTGCTCTAATTCTGAATCTACAGCACGATAAATGTGCAATTTTTACGAGCCGGTTCTTTTTGCTGAATCAAAAACATTCTAGCGTTATTTGATTATCGAATGAATGACACTTCTAAGGTGATTTTTTTAGTAAATCAAAAACATTCAGCGCAAACGGTGTATTCAAACTCCCAAACAAACGACAAACTTATTAGTCGATTCTTTTTAGTGAATCTAACTCATACAGATAATATCTAATTGTGAGCCCTCATTTTTGTTCAGATGGCGACATGTAGTTAAAGAAGCAGTTTTGTCAGAAGTACTTTATAAAAGCAAAATTAATAAAATATGTTACAAACATTGTTGTGTATTTAGCATTTTTAATATATAGTTAAATGTAAGCTCTCTCTCTCTAAAAAGACTGTCTATAAAAATCTGTGTAAACAACTTTTGCAAGAATTTTTCAAATGTTTTTATTATTAAAATAAATATCTCACCATTTGGCAATGGAATTTTCCCAAATATTTATTCCATAAAAAAAAATCTTTAATGCAAACGGAAAGATTCCCATCCCTATTTTCTCAAAAGAGACATTCTGAATGCTTACTGCGCTATTCCTGTTGGAACCATTGATGATTCTTTGTCAAAAGGTTAAGACAACATCCTAGTAGTGTGACTCACAGAGACATCATTATGTGCCCCTCTCTCTCTCACTCACACTCTGTCTGTCTGTTCAGTAACAGCTCCTCTAACAAGCAGGCTTTGTGTAGATTCAGTTCACAATGACTATAGTGCATCCCCATCGATTATTGCACGCTGATGTGACCATGCTCTGGGACTGAAGGTCATTACCTCTACTGGAGCTTTTTTCACTGGCCTAATTATCTAATTTTGAAACTAAAGTGGGCTCTTTTATTCCTGCAGTGCATTCTGAGTCACTGTATAGTGTGTGCTCTCAAGAGCCTGTGGACAATTTAACCACCTCCAGATTGCATGAAATAAGATGAGAAAGTATAAAGGTAGCTCATGGATTTTACACAGTGTCAAATGCTATAATTTGTGCTTCCACACAGTTCCCATCATATGCTTCACATGCACATGCTTTAGCTGAGAAGGAATAGAGTGTCAATGCCTATGTATTGATTAAATCAAAGTATTTCACTTTGGAACTTACCTTTCATTCACCGTTTGTGCTACAGACATGAATGAGGTGCTAAATTATATGGTTTGTTACTTTTGAAAGCACTCAGACTGGCCATTTTGACTGACAAAAAAAAAGTGAAAAAATACCAGACTCCGGATGAAGGATCTATAAGAGAGAGCAGGAGGAGGTCTCTCTAAGAGTAACCATCAAAACAGAATAGACTAGCTACCACATAAAAACATGATTAAAAACAACTCGAACACATTAGCAGCTGCATATAGCAACGCCCAAGCAACCATCACTAGTTAAGGTCAAGTGCACACTGGAAAGCAGACGATTTTCTCTCTGTGCACATTTAAAGACTCCTGATTTGTTGTCCTGGTCAATCATGCGCATCAATTTTTTTAATATTTAGCAGATTTTAAAATCCAAAGTGATGCATTGCATTCGAAGTACTGGGAATCAGTGCATGCATTCCCTGGCAATCAAACCCATGGCCTTGGTGTTGCTGATAGCATCCCAGCTAACAGAAATATGTTCTAACAACGTTTTTATAATGTTCCCTTTAAGCTAATTAAAAGAATTTTTTCTGTATGATCTCTGCACATTCAAAAAGTCCATTTTTTATTTCTTGTTTTAAGCAAACACTAGAGAAAACATTAAGGGAATGTTTCATTTTATCATTTTGCTAACATTATGTTTAGCTAAAACAAGTGGTAAGAAGCATTTAAAATAACATTAGACAAATGTCCATCTAAAACATTTTAGAAAAAACTTCCATGATTGATATGACGTATTTGTGCAAATATTTTGCATGCATTATTAAAAACCAGGCAATTTTGAACAAACATTCTATTGATGTTACTAGAATATGTTTATTCATAACTTTGGGAGAACCTTGCCAGAACATTTCCCAGCTAACACACAATGTAGCAGTTGTGTAATTTATTGGTACTTTTTGGTAATTTCATTACTTAATTGACAATGTAACTATGCAGCGTAACTACTACATTGCATGCTCATAATTTCATTGCTATCAAATTACCAACTCACAAACTCAGTTCACTTTGGTAATTGGCAACGTAACCTCAACATTGTGTGTCCGCAGTTTCATCATTACCATTATTACCAACTAACAACATTTGCCAGTACAGCCTCAGAAGGTTATAAAATAACGAAAAATGTTCCAGTTATATACGATATTTGTAATGCTTTGGCAATTTCATGACTTATTGGCAAAGTAACTGCAGCATCACAGGTCCATAATTTCATTGCCTTCAAAATCCACATTCTTTTCATGTGTTCTGATAACCAGTATTATAGCCAAAGTTCTGTGAAAGTTCCCTAGTATGTGAAATCATTGAGTGTTGTTGTAGACTTATGACAGGGTGACAAGCTTCAGTCTTGTTTGCCCTTGACATATTATTATATACAATAATACACATTGCAGAGTTGTGATTGATTGTTGACAGATAGATCTGAATTGATCATTTTGAGAGCTTCTCTGCTCAACTTGCATAAGCAATCATTTACTGAGCTCTTGAACGATTGAATTTCCCCACTTATGCCTCTATTTATTTCTCTAGTCTCCTCTCCACAGCGTGTATTCATTGCTTTGTTTTCCTAGAGCTGCTCTCAGCTGCAAACTCCATCTAGCAGGCACCTATTGATCTAGATCTTACTATGATTAGAAATCTAGACCGGGCTGCCTACACACTACTCCAAACTTACCTGTGTGTGTGTGGGAGCACACAGGAGGTGGCAGACTGCCAAAGAGATACATGAAAGCTCACAGATTGTTAAAGAGCACGCGTCTTTATTGTTGGCAGTTGTTCGGTGCTGGTTGGATGGTCGGTTTATCGGTCGACCAGATATTTTGGGGAGGCTCTGAGCTCTTTGTTTGATCCTCAACACACCTATACACAATACAGCTCACTCAACACACACTAAAAATACACACGCTTGAAATGAAAACTAACAAATGCGGGTGCGGAGGATGCTGCAGGGCAGATATCTCTGCGGGATCCAGTTGAGAATAAAATCCTGGATTTGTTCTGTCTCTTGGCAAAACCCGTGGTGCTATATTTTTCTCGAGCTGGCTGCACAACTGGACAATGGTGCACACATTAGAGTAGACTTTGCAAATGGCATGCACCTTTGTTCTTTTTCTCTTCTGTTGGTTTTAAATTTACCCAGAACCGAACAACCCTAGTAATTATGCTTCAATTAGGCTGGCAGTAAGGCTCACTAATTGGTGCCACAACGAAAGCAAAGATTTCATTGCCGGAGGCTCTTTTGCATGCATTTAACAGTCAAAGAGACAGTCAGCAGGAAATTCTTTCTAATACAGGGTCTCCCATTTCTGTGTAAAAACTGCTCAGAATGTGTCATACACGCAGCGACCGACGGCTGTGGCAGAGATGACAGCGGCGATGCCATTAATAATGGGTTTCTGTGTGCAGTATAGTTAACAGCCTTTTAGCTGTTGCTCGATGGACCACGAGTAGTTGGTGAGAACATAATTATACATCAGAGTGAGTGGTTTCCCCATGGGTTAAAAAATGTGTTAGGGACTATGAGAGTGAACTATAAATGGTTCTTGTGTTGAGAATGAGAATTGTGAGTTATTGCTAATGGTTTTTGTGTAAATTCATTTATTGGGATTCACTTGAAAATCCATGTTAATACAATCTTTGCATTCATGTTGGTTTCATATTTAAAAAAAAAATGTGTAAAATTTTCTGCATTAATTTAGATTTAACTACTTTTTACGGATAGCTCAAATGGTGTAACCATCAAGTAAACACGTATATACTTTCCTTTTTAAGTTAAGTGAATTTTCCTTTTTTAATAAATTTACTCCAATACTGCACTTAAAATTATATTCAAATAATCTTCAAGGGGTCATTTTTACTGTCAAAAGACAACAAAATGGCTTTCTGCATGTCAGTTAAGCCACATTGACTTTGAATATTTCAATGCAAAACTGTTTCATGTTTTTTAGTTTTTAGTTTTAGTAGGATTTTTAATTTTTTTTTGCAATATCCAGTCTTTAGCAAACAATGTAGGCTATCATACATATATGAAACTGAATAACATTTTATGAACAGCATTTTAAAAATGTTATAATGAAAGTTAATATAAAGGACGTGCATTTTTGTGCTGTGACTGGTCACCAAGTTATTTATTTATTTATTTATTAGTTTATTTCACTAAAAAAGTAATGCAGTGTTACAAATGAATTTTTAAAAGTTTAAATATTCATTGCAGTCTCACAATTAATATGAGAATTAAAGGGGTCATATGATGCTTTTTTAAAGATCACTATTTTGAGTATTTGGTGTAACAGAATATGTTGACATGCTTTAATGTTTCAAAAAACCATATTTTTCAAATAATGAAATGATTGTAGGTTCTCTATTGCCCCGCCTCTCTCAAACGCTTTGTTTTCTACAAAGTGCCTCTTTCCGACAAGCGCAGTGTGCTCTGATTGGCCAGCTGACCCAGTGCATTGTGATTGGCCGAACACCGCAAGCACTCGTCGGAAATGTAACGCCCCTTACCAAAATCGCGAGCATCATCATTCAAAATAAATGTAAAGACAGAGCCGAAAGGGGAACAAAGTCACGTGACAGACACAGTGATGAAACTGGTATGTGTTTGCAGTACACAAGCCACGGTTAAGGACAGCTGACTACACGTGATCTCTCTCTATCTCTCTCTCTCTCTCTATATCTCTCGCACACACGCACACACACACACGATGCGCAAAAATCCACATTTGAACAGTCAATAGCAAATACTTATACTAATAACAAAACAGTAGCTGATTCAGAAGTGCCAGATTGTCATAGCAAAGTCAGAATTAACTCCTCTCCTAGGTTCACGAAACGGTCGTCCATATAATGCATTGCTGTTCTGTTGTAAGTATTTTTAAAGATTCCTAAATGCATCTACTTCGGGAAGGCAAATAAAGTGCTTTTGCTTTCGCTAAGAAACACACAGCGTCTCCCTGACATACTGCTTCAACACTAACTGCGGTTACTGAAACCATTCTTTCTTTGCGTGCACATTTGGGCGGGATTATGTTAATATTTCCACATAGTGAGGTAGATTTGTGGGGGCGTGTTCGAACGAGCCATTTAAGGTAGGTGTGGCTGACTCTTAACTTAAAATAAATAATCTCTTTGGATTTGAGACTTTAGTCATTGCAACTTCAGGGATCTTATCTATTTACAATCAGCTTGTAACACTCCAAAGAAAGGAAAACTTGAAATCGCATCTATGACCCCTTTTAAAGGTGGCTATAAAAGACTAATAGATAATAATTTGTATAATATAGATATATATATATATATATATATAACCCAGAGTAGATATCAAAATCTTCATCAGATTGGAAAATGTGTTCATTGTGTTGTCGGTGAGGAGTGATGATCACGTGACGCGGGCGTTCTGTACCATAGCCTCAGCTTGTTTCTTGGCGAGGAACGCGCCGGTCCCATTCTCACGGCATCATTGAGGGGGACAGAGCTCAAAAATATTTTCTTTATTTGCACTACAGTTCACCAAGAAACCTAGGCAACGGTTCGTTTTTTAACCACTATTTCGCCCAGCAACATTAGAAACGCCAACCTTGCTTCGAAGACTACACCTGTCCCAGCATCATCTGAGTGAGATTCCGCACAGCTACGGGTAATCCGCATTACTTTATGATGCTTTATACGTATTTTATGCATCGATGTGAAAGTTGCATGTTTTATCTTAAATGTTACATTATATTATAGCCTACATGTTATGTGAATTAACTACTGTGCATGTTATCAAGCTGCCCAATTAGTCTTGTATACAAAAGCACTTGATAACTTAAAATGCTTCCCCAAATTTTTCTTTTCCGAGCTTAATTTTATCTTTCATTATTTAATTCGGACACCCAGTTGGTTGTTGCAGCAAAGCTTCATTGTTCCAGGTGTATGTGTGTGTGTGAAGAGTCGAATCGAGTAGCCTGCCGTTCAGAGATGAGAGGAGACGCGCGCAGAAAATAACTTCACAAGCTTGCTGTTCTGAGCCTGCCTTTGTGATTCAGTCAAGTCCACCTCTGCTTTATTATAAGGGTTCAAACTGTGTTGCTTTTCCAATGTGTTAAGAAAGGAGTATTAATCAGTTTCTTACCTCATGTTGTTTCAGCTTTTCTGTGGCTCACAAAATAAAATGTTTTACAAAATGCCGAACTTCTTTTTTCCTATAATAAAAGTGGATTTGTGCTGTCAAGCTCAAAAAGTACACAAAAAGCTATAAAAGCAACTTAAAAATACCATAGTAAGTTAGGGTGACCATACGTGCCATTTTCCCAGGACGCGTCCTGGCCAGGATTTCTATATTGCCTAAAATATCTAGGTTTTGGCTTTGTTTGCGTGTGCAGACCGATCTGTGTATGACATCAAAATACCATACAGACGGTTCCTTATGCTTTCAAAATGCTCTCGAGGTATTTTGATGTTATACGCCGATCGGTCTGCACACGCAAACAAAGCCAAAACCTAGATATTTTAGGCAATATAGAAATCCTGGCCAGGACGCGTCCTGGGAAAATGGCACGTATGGTCACCCTAAGTAAGTGATTGACCAGTGATGCCAAATATAATTTATCACATTTGTCTTGTTTTGAATGAACTTTGAGTCCAACGATTATGAAGATTTTCAGCCAATAAGCAAAATGTTTAACACTTTTTTTCTCACAGAGCAATGTGTGACGACAAAAGGCTTGGAATATAGTGGAATACAGAATACGTTTGTGGGGCTGTTTTGGAGCTTGATAAGAGCAGCTTATGTGTTTAACATAAGAAAAAAATATTTGGGGTTTGGAATGAGAGAGATTCAATATTTGGGTGAATTACTTCTCAAAATGATTTTGTGGTGTAAACCTATTCATTGCTTTATTCAACATTATTATTTTGCTACCTGCAGCTGTACTTCTATAAGTCACTGCTGTTACCAGCCTTGATACCAGTTCGCACAAATCCATTATAAAAGGATTTCTGAGCTTTTCTAAACACTGTCACTAGCCTTTCACTAACCGCCTTTTACATTTTATAATGTGTAACTATAAGAAGTGTCTGAATCTTAGTTGAGCCTGTAAGTGGGACGTACGAACAGTTTGTCCAATGGTCTGGTTCTTCCACCCTGTTATCGCCCGTGTTCCACCCTCCCTTCTGTCCCCTCAGCGTCTCTTATCTGCTTCCCCCATTCCTCTCGCTCTCCCTTGCTCTCGATCTTACTCTCTCACCTTCTACATCTCTCTCTCTTACTCTTCTATCACACTCTTTCATCCTCTATTCATCCTCCCCGCTCCCTCCTGTTTCTTGCCCCGCTCTCTTTCTTTAACACCCTTCACCCCCTCTGCTTTTCCCGCCTGTGGCTAGCATTATTCTGTGGTCCGTCTGTTTGAAGAGAAGGAGGAGGAGGAGGAGTATTGACTGTTCAGTCTAGCTACTGGCCAAGGCTAAAAGTTCAGTGCTGTTGTACGCTTTAGGCCTGGCTATAGATGAGAAATAAATGGATGAGTGGGCAAAGATGGATGAGCTGAATGGTAATTGAGCAGAATCTATGAGCAAGGGATAATGTGTGTATTTTTTAACGTAGAAGGGAAATAGAGTAAACCTGAATGCTGTCTTTTCAAAATCAGCCTCATGCATGTAAAATTGCTGTTCATAAATGGAATACATTTGCTAAATCAGATTTTTTTTGCAATGTGGCTTCATGCCATTTTTTACATCAGTCGATTTTGATATCGTGTGCTTGCAGTACTATGAAGAAGTACACAGAAAGTGCACAAAGATGTTTGATGATTTAACTATTTAGCCTATTGATTAAATTACATTGTTACATTGTCAAATGTTACACTTTGAAGTTAAAATGTTAATGGCAATAGATAAAGTAGACTAGAAAAGGTCCTCTAATTTTCTATAATAACAAAATACTTTATATTCATTGACATTAGTTGATGATTTCAAGAAGATCATGCCATTGTAGAGTGTTTGACAAAGCATGGGTTGTGAAGTTCAGTGTCTGATATAGGTCACTTTAAAAAAGTAATGTAAACAACTTGACAGAAAAGAAAATCTGATGTGTGAATGCAGCCTAAATGACGATTTTGTGTATTACAACAATTTTGAGGCGTTTCTGAGTTGCGTCATGATGGTCTGTCATGATTGTTTATATTTTGTTCATGTAAGATGAGGATGAAGCAACAGAGATACTGTCCATATTATTACTTTTTATCATAGATTTTGATTTTCTAATATTAAAAGTCCTGATCAATGGGACACGATGAATTCTAAACACACAAGGCATTGTCAAATTAGCAAAAATAAATTATGAAGACATGATTAAAATTTTCCAAGATGGATTTTTATATACCAAAAAGGTTGAACTCTGTTAGTTTTGGAACATAAAACACTCTCAAACATCTAGCGCTGAGGTGCAATGGATTACATATGCTGGCCAAAAAAACTCGAATAGTTTGGGACAAGGACGCATTTTTGTGTTGAGGGCTTCAGGCAGCAAGTATTTTCAGCAAGGGCAATCAAGGTCAAGGATGTAGAGTGTACACTGCGTGGAGAGAGTGATTGGAAGAGGGAGAATGAATGTTTCCTGCAGGCCTAGGATACAACAGCGAAACCTTTTGTGATCAGAACCACTTTTAGGACTGAGACCTTCTTACAATTCTGTGTTGCTGCAAAATCGCACCTGCTGTACTTCTTATAGCACCATCTTTGCTGTTGGACCTTGTGAAAAATTCTGTGGAATTAATTTATTACAGAAACAACAATAGCAGCTATAGCTTTGCTTTCCTGAAGCAAATGCTGTACAAGGCAGAAAAATAATAGCGTTAAAGTTTTTGGTCGACTTAAGTTTTAAATGCAGCGTCATGCTGCCTCATCCTGACACTCAGCATGTCTTGTTTTCTGTCCACATAAAGACAAATGTAGATGGTAACCTCGATGAAAGACAAGACCAGTCACAATTCAGTATGCAAATAAATGCAAGAAAAAAAGACTATTGTAATTCAGAATGCAAATATTTCAGTGACACCATGAAAGGTGAACATTCAAACATTTAGGAGAGATTGACTGCTGTTGACCTTTAGTTACCGTTGCAAACTTGCAATGCATATGCCCAGTAATTGTTTATTCTTTATTTCTGGCACAATGATGACTAAGAAGTATTTAGAATACAACAATAAAAACAGGGTGCGATCTACGGGGGAGCTAGGGGGAGCTCGGCTCCCCTTAATAAGACATGGGCTCCTCTGAAAACGTGATTTGTGAAAATTTTGGGGGGTCTCAAAAAATATTGACTGTGTTATTTTGACTTGTGTTGTGGCTGGGTTATAATAGGTCTGCGTGACTCTCGATGTCAATTAGACTTAATTGAACGGAGGAATTATGGTATTCTTCTGTAGCCTGACGACGCGTAACTTTAACCGTTCTTCATGTGAACTCAAAGACAGCCTGATGCTTTGTTTCTAGACTATTTGTGGGTGGCTGTTTGTTGTGTCACCTATCAAATGGTGTCGATAAAGTATAATAGGGTAAATCCTGTATAGTGATTTATCCTATATAGCGCTTGCATAAAGCAAGTAGTGCATACACTTGTAGCTGTTATGTATCTTTGTAAGTCATTGTAAGCCCTCACTTGAGGCACGCGCAAGCGCACAAAATTGTTTTGCTTTGAATTCATTTGAATTGATTGCTTTGAATTCATTCTTTTTTTAGTGCTTTGGGATTCCCAGTGCCTTTGGTTTTAAATCAAATGAGTTTGAAGCTTGAGCCAGTGGGTCATGTTGTAATATCTTGTTGAATCAGTTTAAGTCAATTTGTTTACCTCCAGGATGTTGTTAGTTTAATACAGAAACATAATACTATTTTTTCAGACTGACAAATTGATCTCCTCCAAAAGATTGAATTGGAATTGCTTTATTCCTTTTCCTTTTAATTCTAATAGAAGTAGTTTAGATTGAGATTGAAGCCCTTGCATCTGTTTGAATTGGTCGATTTGATTATATAATGATGTTGTGTTAAGACGAGTGAGTTTTATCATAAGTGAATGCAAACTGGAGATCCTAAAAAGTAAGATGATCCCATATCTTAGTAATTTGTGGCTTTGTGGTTTCATGCATTGAATCGTCTAGAATCTTTGGAAATTTCTGAGTGATGCCTCTATCTAAAGATTTCTGTCAAAGACTAAGTCAAAATCAATGCGTATTACTAGTACTAAACTACTGACATAAAGCATACTGGAGCTTGTAGCCTTTAGGTGTCACTATACGGTTTGAAGAGTGCTGTGAGCTGATGATGGACTGTCTGTCGACCTCCAAGAAATAAGGGGATGTGGGTGGTAAAAATGATAGATTGGATGAAGCAGAGGTTATAAAAACAGTTCATATCACTTGTGCAGACTGATAGTTGGATAACGCCATTGTAACTCAAGGTAACACGCGAAGGAAAGGGTTTCTTGTCAGTGTCTATTAAAGATAATTTGCTTTTGCGAGATTCCCAGTGTCAGATGTCTTTGCAGCGTACAGCTAGTAATCCAAGAGGTTATCTGAAATCCAATTGGTTTCACATACATAATTATGAATGTTAATGTAAATAATATACAGTATAAATGTTCAATTAGGCCACTTTTTCCCATTTCTTTCATCTGCAGACAAATATTTCAGATTCTAACATATATTTTCTTTGATCTTTAAAAATGTATGCTGGTGTATTTCATTGGTTTGCGCGTGCGTGTGTGTGTGTGTGTGTGTGTGTGTGTGTGTGTGAGAGAGAGGGAGAGAGAGAGAGAGGAAGACTTCAGAAGGAGGGCGTTGAATATGTAATTGTCACTGGGACTAATCTACTGAGATATTACATGGTTATTTCTTTCCTCTCTCTCTCTCTCTCTCTTGTTCTCCACTGTCTCTCCTCTGGGGGAAAAGAGACAGGCTCGGTAAAACAGTCTATTAGTCATAGTGCTGGGGTCAGTGGGGACACCACAAGCACAACATGAGTAATGATTTCTCGGTGTGAAAGATTTAAACAGAGGTCCTCGGGGGGACACACCGGGCCCCTGCAGACTCCACGGAGAAGGAGACCAGGGGTCGGGCCAAAGACCCATGTCACACTATATGTGTTGCTTTCGATTTAGAATTCTGTCTCTCCGGTTTAGTGCTTCTTTGTCTTCATTTCTCACTCTCTCTGTGTAGTTTGTACTCTTTTCTCTCATATCACTTTTTTAGAAATAAAATGGTTTGCAAATGCTGTTTCATGTTGAAAAACTTTAGCATCTGAATCAGTATCAGTGAAGCCGTTATGCAGATAAGTGTCCAATAATATTGCTTACAAGTATTCTGATCCCTGTCCTGTGTGCCGCTGCTTCTGTCACTGTTTTTTTTGACTCGCAACGTGTGCAGAATGTCAGCAATAGCTGTGACTGTGGATGACTCCACCCCATGTTGCTACTGTTTGTGGAAATATTTCGAAGACAACAGATGCTTTGCATGTGGAGTGTTTTGTGTTAGCGTTAGATCTTGTTGAGAGAGAAAGTTGCAATCCTTTGAATTAAAAAAATAAGTAGAATTTTAACCCTAACAAATTTCAATATATTTTTTTTAAATTAGTATTATTATTTGTATTATTACTGTTGTTGTTGTGTCAGTGCAACTAGAAGTATGAAATGGAATTGCATACTGTAAATGCTTTGGTCTTTAAAAAAATGCCTTGTGTAACACTGATGATGACACATTCATTGCTTTTTTTGTTGTGTCCTAATGTTGTCTACAGAATATATTTGTGATTGGCTGTGATTTGTCTCTCCAGTCATTTTAATAGTTTAACTGCAAACTGTGGTGCTGGAATGTGTGTGGGGGTTTGGCTGTGCTTATTTCATTGTCCGTTGGTCCAGAGCCAAAGCAAATGCATGCAAATGAGGTACCAGAATCATTGGTTGTGGGGTATGATTTTATTTTATTTTTTCATGTTCTTTGATTGAAACTAAAGCTTGCAGACAGTTTGAAGCAATTCGCATGGAAAAACATAATGCTTGATATATTCGTTCTCATTTGTAAACTAAAAGAAAACCTTTTCACCTCTACAGAGTCTTCTGCAAATCACATTTTTAGTTGTAGAACTGAAAGAGCTAGTTTGAAGGAGCACCTGCCACTGAAAGAGTGATTTTGCGAGAGCATTGTTCTGAAGGATGTTCCTGGTCGGCCTTGCTCTGTAATTGCTTTTCCCATGTAATGCTGGGTGGCTATGAATTCCTTGATTTTTTTTCTTTAATTTTACATTAAAATTTTATTACATGAATACATTTTTCAGTATTCTGAAAATAAGCAACACAAGCCAATATTTTCAAATAATAGCTGTAAAGGAAATGGTTGAAGATTGCCTTTGTGTTTGGCCCAATCTCTGCTAAAGTCGGATATCACAGCCTTGACATCCGCCATCTCAAGTGAGTTGGAAACCGTTATACTACTGTATACTGAGGAAAAACTCACTCCCTAAAAATGAAGGTTCCAGTAGGGGGTTTTCGCAGTGATGCCATAGAAGAATCCTTTTGGGTTCCATTTGTTCTCTTAGTGTGCAGAATATTTCAATAATCTGAAGAACCGTTTCCCCACTAAAGGACCTTTTCTGCAATGGAAAGGTTCCATAGATGTTAAAGGTTCGTCATGGAAAGAGCCTGTTATTTTTAAGAGTGTATGTATATTCAGTACTGCAAAATCGAGGCCGGTTGAGCATCTCTCAGATTGATATGAGTCAGATATGAGTCATTGTGCACAGTATTTGTACACTAGGTGTCCATGCTGAAAGGACAAAATAAGCTAAATTTAAACAGTTCTAAATGGCCTTTTGGAAGGCACAAGAGATGTTTAAAGAGGCAACATTTTAAATGTCAGTGCAGGTCTCTGGCATTGAGTCATTTATGCTTTTAATGAGAGATACAGTTGATATTGCCTTTTCTTTGAAAGGTTTTTCAAATGTTCTAACAAAGATGTATTGAAAAAGTCACTTTTGCAGTCTAATAGGATCAGCAATTAGTCAGTCAATTTGTTTGATGGCAGTACTTTCTGTGCTAGTTCTGAAAACTTCTGAAAACTTAAATCTTCTATGAACTATAAGTCAGTAACATATAGCCTATTCAATGACATCACAATATGACTTACAAGGCCACCTTGTGTCTGTTCATTCATTTTGTGAATTAATCATTACTTTTTTTATTTATTGAATGTCCTGAATATTATATATGCAGTCTTGCATGGCTGTTTAAATCACTTTGCAGTATCTGTCCTTGCTGTTTGTGTGTGCAGTCAGTGGTCTAGACAGTCCTGCTAATTATGCTTCAGGCGTGTTGAGACATGCTGTGGGCATGAGGTAAGACGGCCAGTGCGGGTGAGAGATGTGCTCACCCTGACACACAGACACATACAGGCCTTTAGGGTCATTTATGAGTCATGGTCAAGGCAAACATGCGTCGTCAACATGTCAATCACACAACTTTCATCTTCAGCTCACCTTTAAAAATGCCAGTGTGCCAGTTCAGCATACAAAACCAACGATCTTTGGACTGTCAGATTGGCATTACGATCAATGCTACTTCTGCCATTGAAACGGCGTTATGTTTTCATCTTAACCGATGCATGCAACAATATTGTCGCTTTATACAATACATGTAGTGTGCTTGGTGTATAGCCACTACATCTAAGCATTTCTATGCAAGATTGTGTTATGTTAATAAAATTGCCTTTGATGGATTTTCTAAGTCACTATGATTCAATATGCATTTGATTGCAGGACAGGTCTGAATTGTCAAGAGGTATTAGTTTAGCAAATAGCACTCCATCAGATGCCTCCTGGAACACTTCAGCTGACGGCTCCTGTTTTAACACAGCTTTTCTGAGTCACGTATCTTTTTTTCCAATATCTGTTTTGCATTATTCATTTTTGGTGTTGTATTAGAGATGGGAGATTTCCATATATAACTTCTACTATCTCAATTAGATTAACTTCAGTGTACCCAAGGCAGCGTTTTTAAGCTTTGTTTCAAATTTGTGTGACCAGAATTCAGACTATTATTTCTTAAAGGGATTGCTCATCTAAAAAAGACATTTTGTCATCTATGCACCATCATTTATTTAAAAATATTGTTGAATTTCCCTGGGCACAACTTGATTTGTGTTTTTTTAATTTTTCTATCTATCTATCTTTCTTTCTTTTTTTTTTTTTGGCAGAATGTCAGAGTTGCTCTGATGCTCTTTCTTTATATGACCATGGCTGACGAGCTTCAAAATTAAGAATAATTCATTATATTTTTGTGTGAGGAACAGACAAAAATGTAATATTTTTTTTAGAGTAGAGTACAAGTTAAAAAGAAAATGTTAGGACTGCATGATTTGGGTACATTTTTTTTTTTCTGATGACAATTGTGATTTAACTTAAAAATGCTTATCTTTCCAGGTTTGCAGTGTTTGTTTGTAGGGCTGCACAATGTGGCCAACATGTTGTGATTATATGTTCAATACTAATAATAATAATAATAACACATATTATTATTAATATTAAAAAATAACATGAAAATACTAAGAATATTATTACTGTAATATTTTACTGAAATAAAAAAAATAGAATAATAATAATTTTATTTTACATTACAACTGTAAAATTACAAAACTAATATTTATGGCTGTCTTAAAGGGATAGTTCACCCAAAAAAAAAAATTTGATGTTTATCTCTTACCCGCAGGGCATCCAAGTGTAGGTTACTTTGTTTCCTCAGTAGAACACATATGATGATTTTTTACTTTAACTGTTGCAGTCTATCAGTCATATAATGCATGGAAATTGTAACAAAATCTATGAGAGTAAAAAACATGCACAGACAAATCCAAATTAACCCTGCGGCTCGTGACGACACATTAATGTCCTAAGACACAAAACGATCGGTTCCAGAAACCGAACAGTATTTATATAAAAAAATTTTTACCTCTAATACACCACTATGTAACTGTCTTTGAGCGCACGCAGGCATCCGGTGCATGAGGTGTGTACACACTCTGGCATAGTTTACGCAAGCGCCAGAAGTGATCTCTCACGCGTATACGTCACTCATTGTTTACACATTCATTGTAGGTACGACGGCTAATAAAAATGGTACTTACTTCGCTTATCCAGATTATTCAAACAGACTTAAAACTAAAAGATTACATTCTCTCACGCAAACTCATTCTGGAGTGGTGACTTTCCACATATTGCCAACTTCTGAGCCTGCTCGCCTGAAATTATGGTTTATTGCTCTTCGGCTGGATATCAACACACCCATTAACATTAACTACACCAGAGCGCGTACACACTTCACGCACCGGATGCCGTGGTGTATTAGAGGTAAAAAATTATATAAATACTGTTCGGTTTCTGACAAAAAACGATCGTTTTGTGGCTTAGGACATCAATGTGTCATCACAAGCCGCAGGGTTTAATTTGGATTTGTCTGTGCATATTTTAGATTTTGTTACCATTGCCATGCATTATACGACTGATAGACTGCAACGGTTTGTGTTAAAAATTTTCGTTTGTGTTCTACTGAAGAAACAAGTCACCTACATCTTGGATGCCCCTGGGGTAAGCAGATAAAAATCAAATTTTAATTCTTGGGTGAGCTATCCTTTTAATTTACAAATGGTAAACTATCAAGCTTTTATTTTTACGGTTTGGGAAGATGATTAGCACATATTTCCAAATCGACGCTTGTTTTGTTCCCAAATTCCCATGTTGGACTTTTGGTTTCTTTTTGATTAATCATTCTGCACTAGAAAATATCACTGTACATGTCTGTATGACATAATATACATTTTTCTGTGAGCTGTTCCTTTAATACTTTAAAAGGAGTCTATATGTCGTTTTATAGTACGTACATGAATCCTAATCCTAAATACACTGACATTTGACAGAGTGTGATAGACTACAAGAAGGCTTAGCCGTGAGTGCCTGTGCACAGTCCTGTTCCACTGAGTTAGTTCTGATTAGATCATTAATTCTGATCTAGTTGATATGAGGAAGGCTGGCCGCCTGTCCTCCGCTTCCACCCCCACAGTTCCCTCGGAGCACAGCCTTGGTTTGAAAGACTTGTCACTGACAGATCCTCTATCGCCTCTCACCGTCTGATGGAATGATAGATGATGAAAGGACAGGGGTAAACGAACAGAAGAGATTAGACTCTCTTATCATGTCTACCTTCCCTGACAGAGTGCTTCAGACCGGATGGATGCGTGGATGATGGGAAGAAAGGTTTCAGAGGAGGGTGAGCGGATGAAGAAGATGCACCGGGAAAAGAAGAAGAATGCGCGTGTCAACCTTGGGTGTTTTCGTGAGGATGGGTTACGTAATCTCAAAGAGATCTCAAACAGTCTCTTGGAAAGGGTGCATATGTGGTGCCTACTCCCACGCAGGGATTTGAAAAGTGTATTTTTGAATTTCAACTAGATTTGGCGAAAATGTGAGTGGTGCTTGTGTGGTCGCTGTGTTGTGAGTGGTTATCTGGTTGCTAAGGTGTTCTGATTGTGTTTTAACACATTTCCAGGTGGTTTCTAGGTGAATGTTTACTGGCAAGTTAAAAGAGTCCTCTTTAAAAGAGACCTATTATGCCCCTTTTTACAATATGTAATATAAGTCTCAGGTATCCCCTTTTAAGGCTGGGACTCTAAAGGCTGTCGCACACCGGACAAGAAGCGCCATGTCGCATTGTGCCACGTCTTTTAAATCCGAACACTTGGTTTTCTATGAGCGTACGCACATCATCGGCGCCTAGCAATGAACATCTTTAAAATATGAGTATGGAAAATTCCTTTATATTAATACGGTATACTGTGCCCTAAAGTGCACAATTACAAATAATTTCTCAGCATGGTATGGTAACAGGTGGTAAAGTAACACAGATTTTGTTAAATAACTAGCTAAGTTAAAAAAATATTTTGGTTAATGTTAATCAAATTTAGTAAATATCATCCATAGCTAGTTATCAGTTTGCACTAATCTAGATTTTGCATCAATAAAATAGAAACAATCCTGGATTGGTACAAAATGGCAGTGATTTAGGAACAATAACTTTGATTGATTAATTGATTATTATTCTGGTCCCTATGAATCAGGTCCATCAGTCTGTTTTATTATTTACAATAAAGCTGATTGCTTAGAAAAATGATTGCACAGTTCTACAAAGCAAATTGCATGATTTGAGGCAATATTCATGTCCGTACATTACGGTTAACAGTTTGGGGTTAATAAAAAAATAAAAAATATTTTTTATTTAGCAAGGGTGCATTAAATTGATCTAAAGTGCCAGGGGAAACTTTTTATAATGTTACAAAAAAATTATACTACAAATAAATTGTGTTTTTTAAATGTTGTATTAATCAAAGAATCCTGAATTTTTTTTATCAAGGTTTCCACCCAAAATATATGATATATATTTTTCAACATTTAATAAAACAATCTGCATATAAGAATGATTTCTGAAGGATCATGCAACACAGAAGACTGGATTAATGATGCTGAATATTCAGATTTGCATCACAGGAATAAATTACATTTTAAAAAAAAAATATTTCACAATTTTACTATTTTATGATCAAATAAATGTAGCCTTGGTGAGCATAAGAGATTTCTTTAAAAAAACACTAAAATATTTGACTGACCCCAATGTTTTCAATGTTAATGTATAACACAAGTGATGAATTAAATACTTGTGTACGTTTTTTTTCTGAATTTTAATAGGCTGTTATTCTGAAGTTTCATAAAAATGAAAAATAGAAAAGATTGTGTTTTGAGAACTCCGATCAGGCCTGGGAGCACCATAGATTAACCTTTGCATTAAGTGTGAGCCGTATAGGTCAAGTTCTCAAAATCTCTATGGGGCTTGGGGAGAACAAGCACAAACTGTACACACACAGACACTCATTTATACCCTCACAAACAGACAAACACTCGCACACAAATGCGTCTGGTAAAGTTAAATGTCAAGGAGATAAGTGTAATTGTTTAGTTGTTCCCCAGAGAGTAGAAACCGAAGCAGAGCAATTATCTTAATTGTGTTCCAGTGGTGTTTATACCCATCATGCTCTGTCCTTGAATACCTGTTCTGTTATTCTCCGCCTCCCAGCGTTTCCTTCTGTGTGGTAATCTGTTTATGTGTCATTCTGTATTGTTGTATTTTTAGTTTATAAAATTAATTTGTAATTTCCCTACCATTACTTGGCTTTTACACTTGATTTATTCCTCTCGTGTCTTTCAGTGTCTTGGTTTAGAGACTCTTTCTTTAGACCAAAAAAGTATTTTTTAAAAGTCTGTGTAGTTAGACTTTTGACTATCATAAAGTCTAGTTAACGTTTCCAGCTTGTCTGCCCACTTTAAGCAACATAAACGGTGACCAACCACAGTTCAGTTTGTTTTCAAATCCGTGTCAGATTTTTGCACATATGAAAGTGTTTTTGTGCCATTTAAGGGCAGAATAGATTATACCAAAAAAGCAGGTTGTAATTTAGTTGATCTAGTTCATTTCTATACATCCAAAAATAATAATGGCGATTATGTCACTGACTGAAAACTAATATATATATACAGTGGGTACGGAAAGTATTCAGAACCCCTTAAATTTTTCACTCTTTGTTGATATGGCAGCATTTGCTAAATCATTGAAGTTAATTTTTCCTCATTAAGTACACACAGCCCCCCTATTGACAGAAACACAGTTTTTTGACATTTTTGCAGATTTATTAAAAAGGAAAAACTGAAATATCACATGGTCCAAAGTATTCAGACCCTTTGCTGTGACACTCATATATTTAACTCAGGTGCTGTCCATTTCTTCTGATCATCCTTGAGATGGTTCTACACCTTCATTTGTCCAGCTGTGTTTGATTATACTGATTTTTTTTTTTGATTAGGAAAGCCACACACCTGTCCATATAAGACCTTACAGCTCACAGTGCATGTCAGCAAATGAGAATCATGAGGTCAAAGGAACTGCCTGAAGAGCTCATAGACAGAATTGTGGCAAGGCACAGACTTGAAAAAAAAATTTCTGCTGCACTTAAGTTTCCCAAGAGCACAGTGGCCTCCATTACTTAAATGGAAAACGTTTGGGACGACCAGAACCCTTCCAAGAGCTGGCCATCCGGCCAAACTGAGCTACCGGGGGAGAAGAGCCTTGATGAGAGAAGTAAAGAAGAACCCAAAGATAACTGTGGCTGAGCTCCAGAGATCCAGTCGGGAGATGGGAGAAAGTTGTAAAAAGTCAACCATCACTGCAGCCCTCCACCAGTCCTGGGCTTTATGCAGAGTGGCCCGACGGAAGCCTCTCCTTTGTGCAAGACACATGAAAGTCCGCATGGAGTTTGTTAAAAAGCACCTGAAGGACTCCAAGTAATAAGAATAAGATTCTCTGGTCTGATGAGACCAAGATAGAACTTTTTTTGGCCTTAATTCTAAGTGGTATGTGTGTAGAAAACCAGGCACTGCTCATCACCTTTCTAATACAGTCCCAACAGTGAAGCAGGGTGGTGGCAGCATCATACTGTGGGGATGTTTTTCAGCTGCAGGGACAGGACAACTAGTTGCAATCGAGGGAAAGATGAATGCGGCCAAGTGCAGGGATATCCTGGACGAAACCTTCTCCAGAGTGCTCAGGACCTCGGACTGGGCCGAAGGTTTACCTTCCCACAAGACAATGACCCTAAGCACACAGCTAAAATAAGTTCTCAAATTGTGGCTTCACAACAACTCCGTGACTGTTCTTTAATGGCCCAGCCAGAGCCCTGACTTAAACCCAATGAGCATCTCTGGAGGACCTAAAAATGGCTGGCCACCAACGTTTACCATCCAACCTGACAGAACTGGATAGGATCTGCAAGGAGGAATGGCAGAGGATCCAAATCCAGGTGTGAAAAACTTGTTGAATCTTTCCCAAAAAGGCTCATGGCTGTATTAGATCAAAAGTGCTTCTACTAAATACTGAGCAAAGAAAGGGTCTGAATACTTAAGACCATGTGATATTTCAGTTTTTCTTTTTAATAAATCTGCAAAATGTCAACAATTGTGTTTTTTTGTCAATATGGGGTGCTGTGTGTACATTAAAATTAACTTAAATGATTTTAGCAATGGCTGCAATATAACAAAGAGTGAAAAATTTAAGGGCGTCTGAATACTTTCCGTACCCACTGTATATAAGTCGTTTTACTTTGATTTTACATATTCAGTCTGTGGTTTTTGCTGTCAATTGTTCCTGCTGTACCTTTAGGGGAATTATTTGGAGGCATAGGGAGCACATCATGATGAATTCATTAAACGTTGTCATTAGTTTTAGGTTGCTGCTGAGCTATCTGAATAATTTATTTGCTGTTAGCTCTTCTCTGTGTTATTGTGTTGACTTAACTGTCATTCAGCCACGAATACTATATTCCTAATTGGTTTAATTCTGCCATTATATTAGAATTGTCCACAGGTTGCTGTTCTTCTGATCCCAACAAAAGCATATGATGTAAAAAAAAAAAAAAGATTTTGCTATCACTGTGATGTTTGCAGCTAAGCTTGGTGTTATGAACAAATGAACTTGTTTCGCTCGTCGGGCTTATTCTTCAAGCCCTTTTCTCTGATGGCACGAACCCAATTAGCTTCCAGACGGCTCAGACGGCTCCTCAATGTTAAACACGAATTCCAGCAGATGCTGTTCTAGTTGTCACGTTGAGATTGCGAGCGAACGCACCAAACAAACATGTTTAGAATCAGGAAGGCTTTCTGAACAAATGCCAACAGCGACAGGGAACACTGCAGACTGACTGGAAATAGAAAGGAAAGATATTTTACATCTCAATTGTTCCTTCTAGATTAAATGGGGTGCAAATAAGGTGCTTGTGAAAGTTGCATGCTGCTCCGAGTTTTCCTCTGGGGAAAAAGACTAGTAAATGTCTCGCGGAAAGTTTCAAATGTCAGAGATTTTGATTTGCACACCACCATTTCTCTTATATATATATTTTTTTTAATTTTTCCTAAGGGATTGTGGGATGAGAATATAAGTATACTTATATTTAAAGTGTGACTGAGAAGTTTATCCAAAATATATATATATATATTTTTTTATCATTTGCTTGGCTTAAGTCGTTGAAGATTGTTTTAAAGGGTTAGTTCACCCCAAAATTAAAATTAGGCTGCGTTTTACTCACCCCCGAGGCATCCTAGGTGTATATGACTTTCTTCTTTCAGACGAATCCAGTCGGAGTTATATTAAAAATTTGATCTTTCAAGCTGTTTCATGGCACTCAGCGGGTGTTGCATTGCTTCAGTCCAAAAGTAGTTAAATAAAAAGTGCCCATCCATTAAAAAAGTGTCTCACACGGCTCCGGGGGGTAAACAAAGGCCTTCTGGAGCGCATCGATGCGTTTTTGTAAGAAAAATATCCATATTCAAAACATGATAATCACTTTAATGTAGCTTGCGCCAACACTTGTACACAGAAGCAGTTCCGGGAGCATGACGTATGAGGTCAGCGTTGTTTTTGTGTGAACTAACCCTTTAATGTTCTTCTTAAAGGAATAGTTGACCCAAAATGAAAATTTGCAGGAAATGTACTCACCCTCAGGCCATCCTAGATGTAAACGAGTTTGTTTCTTCATCAGATTTGGAGAAATCACTTGCTCATCAATGGATCATCTGCAGCGAATGGGTGCCGCCAAAATGAGAGTCCAAACAGCTAATAAAAAACATCACAATAATCCACAAGACTCCAGTTTATCAATACACATCTCGGTAGCCAAAATCTGCATTTTTGTAAGAAACAAATTCATCATTAAGATGATTTTAACTTCAAAATGATTTGTTCTCTCAGTAGGCGTGTTTCCATTACAGATTTGCGCAAAACTTTGGCGATATTTTCTGAATGTCGATTAAAAAAGTATTGCGAAATGACGGCGTTTCCACTAACCAATGTTATGCGGCTAAAACGTAACCTTTTGCCTCTCGCGATAAGTCATGGCAAATTTTGGTGGGATTTTGGCTATATTTATTCAAAGGAGGTTTATGCGTGTATCTTTACAGAAGCAGCAAAGAGCCGCTTCAGAAACGTGAGTGGCCCGGCTGGAATAAACCATAGACTGTATAAAAACATAAACACAAGCACTGAGTGGCTGCAATCAGCTTCTGTGGCCGTATCAGAGCCACACTGCACCGCAGACGTGTGCAATGTAAATTGTCTAAGTATTAATAGTAGGGAAAGCCCATTATACTGGAGCGCAACCACTTATGAAGTGTTTCTTGGAGGTTATAGTACGTTGAAGAATGATCATATGACTCTTTACATACGCCATGTGACCTGTAAATGCGAAAAAAAAGCTGTTTCAATTGGTTAAGTCACCTGACTATGAAAGTACACTCTAAAAACACTGGGTTAAAAAAACAACCCAATTTGCTGGGTAAAATTAACCCAAGGGCTTGGAAAATATATGACTTAACCCATCGTGGGTTAATTTACCCAGCAAATGGGTTGGTTAGTTTTACGGCAATCTAATGGGTTTATTAATTTTTACTATATTACTATCTTATTTTTTACTTCATACATTAAATATTGTTTACAGATTAACTTAAATCCTCTAAACCTTTCTAAAATACTCCACACAGCCACTGGTTTGCATGATAACTTCCTTTTATTTATCATTTACAGCATTGTTTATCGTTTGTATGTATACATATTGCTTATTTAAACTTGTTTAACAAACATTAGAAGAAAAATTCACCATTAAACAGAAGTAATTCACGTGTAAACGACCAGTCTTTTATTCTGTTTCCACCGTAACGGCACTGGCTCTCGTGCCCGAGCTGGAGTCATGTTACTAACGGTACTGCTAACGGGCCGCCGCCCTGCGTTTCACTCTAGCCAAAACATGCTGTGACTCCATAACCTGCCAATAAACAAACAAACAATAAACAGCTCTGATGACATGTTTTATCGTCCAAAAAAAGTATTATATTGTGTATCTTTATGAATAAAATCGTTTATAATCGTTTTATGCAAAGCATCAGGCTTTTCCATCACACGAAAAATGCCCCACCACCGGGCAGCACTAGTTTCAAGGTGATTCAACACGACAAAATCCCGCGCCAGTAATGTTGCTTGCATAAAATTTAACGATCTACAGGATAGTAACCATTTTATAGATAAAATAAAATGTACACAAACCTGTATTTTTACAGAAAATGCTTCAATGCGATGGCGCTGTAGACCTGCTCTCTCTTGAAGAGAAAGACCTCAAATCCCCGCGATAAATACTCAACACCCTGGTTATGTCTGACCCAGAAGCTGGGTAACACTAATAAACTACCCAAATATTGGGTTGTTATGTCTGACCCAGGAGCTGCAAAACAACCCAAACACTGGGTTGTTACATTTGACCCAGGAGCTGGGTAACACAAAAACTACCCAAACACTGAAAAAATAACCCAAAAAAATGACTCAACCCAGCATTTGGGTTAAAAAAATGACCCAGGATTTTTTAGAGTGTACACAATAAAATCCTCTTCTGGTGAAGTTGACTAGCTAAAGCATCGGGCTGAACCAGGAGCAGTTTGTAACCTAATATGTGTAGTTGTGAATGCATGCAGTCTTTGGAGACAAAGTTCAATTCGAGTCGATGACTTGAACGCTCACTAAAAGAAACTAGAGACCACAAGTCTTATGAGCTTTCCGAACCTGTCTATGCAGGGCTTTCATTACAGGCAGGCACACACACATACACCTACATCCAGGAAGTGGTGTGATTGAATCATTGATCAATTTAATGAAGGCTCTGGACAACCGACAGTGTCTTACTGCACTCTTTCTCTCGTGTAGCATAGTGAGAATTGAGTAGTCAAATAGAGACAGACTTGTGAAGAATGTACATACATACAGCACTGTTTTCAACATTGATAATAATAAGAAATGTCCCTTGAGCAGCAAATCAGCATATTAGAATGATTTCTGAAGGATTGTGTGACACTGAAGGCTGAAGTAATGATATTCAGCTTTGCATCACCGGAATGAATTACATTTAAAAAAAAAATATTAAACAGTTATTTTAAATTGCAATAATATTTCACAATATTCATGTTTTTGTATTTTTATATTGAATAAATGCAGCCTTATTAGCATAAGGGACTTCTTTCAAAAACAAAACAAAACAAAAATAGTCTTACAGACCCCAAAAACATAATTCAGTTCTCTCATATACACAAAATTATCTCAAAATGCCTCAAAGTTCTCATAAACACAGTCAGTTAAGTGATGTGAATGTAAACAGGAAGAAATTGGATATGTATCATTATATTGGATCTGTGCATTCAGTCTTAAAGTGAAAGTGCTGCTATCTGTCATTTGTTAATCAAACCACAAAACAGTTTTAACAAATCTTAATCTGTATTTAATTTACACAATGAACACTATGAAGTATTATGCTACTTATGACATTTCTGTACCTGAATACTACTGTTAGGCCTAATTTTATTTGTAAATTTGTTCTATTGTATTTATCTATGCTTCTGATTTGTGTATTTGTTCTCTTGTATCTTGTTTGAACTTTATTAGTTAGGCTAGTAGGTTTTGCTGTGTCATTGAAGAAGTACATAGTTCTTTAAGTAATAAATGCACAGCAAAGTTACATTGGTATCCCCCCATTTTTCTGATCTGAAAGATTATCTGATCCGTAACAAAAAAAAATTAATATGATCAAAATCGTGGATTTTGTGATCCATTTCACAAAAAGTTTTCGCCACTGAATAAAAAAATAAAAAAAGTATTGCAACTTTTTCTCTCACAGTTCTGATTTTTTTTTTCTCGCAATTGTGAGTTTACATCTCACAATTCTTACTTTTTTCTCAGAATTGTGTGATATAAACTCGTTATTCGGACTTTTTTCCCCTCAGAATTGTGAGATAGAAACTCACAGTTCTGAATTTTTTTTCTTAGAATTGCATGATATAAACTCACAGTTGCGAGAAAAAAACTCAGAATTGCAGGATTTAAAGTTGCAATTCTGAGAAATAAAGTCAGAATTGCGAGATGTAAACTTTTTTCTTTATATCACGCAATTGTGAGTTGTAAAGTCAGAATTGTGAGATATAAACTCGCAATTCTGAGAACATATCAGTCTTTTTTTCCCCCTCAGAATTGGATTTTATAACTTAGTTTATATCACAGATTAGACATGTGAACAGTGCTCACACAACAACAGCACCTATTAATAGAGACAGCGGCCCTTCCACAGAAAACAGATTACAGTCATCATTATCTTAATTGCCTTGTGATGATTCAGGAAAAATTGCTGCAAATTCAGTTTATGCATTTATAAATACAACCAATTAGCATTTCAAACCTGTTGTTCGCCATGATGCTTTAACAGAAGTCATTAATTGTAATATAGCACATTCTCGACATGGAATGTGGTTCATTATCCAATTTCACATCACAAAGTTCATTTTTCAACCCGTGGGAATGATAATGGTATCCTACTAATGGTCCTCTGGTAATTAAACAAGCTGATATGCAGATTGCTGTCTAATGGAGTTACTGTGGTAACCATTATCAGAATTAACCATCAGTGCATGCATGAATCAATTTCAACATTGGTTTGTTTTTCAAGCAAATATCCGAGTTTAGTCGACTCCGGTGAACCAGTATGAATATGCAAGAGTCCCATTGCCTCCACAATAGACCAGCCTACTAATTTACCACAGTTCCGCTTAATGCATAATTAATATTCACGAGGTCTGTTCACGTTGCTCACCATTTTACTGAGGCTGCCAGGAGATATTATTTCCATCCACTCAGACGAACAGCATGATGTGCACTTGGGCTAAGACCCTTCACAATGTAATTAATCCCTGTGGGTCTGAGAATGAGTTTTAACGTCGTCTAATAGGCCGTGTAGAGGATACTATTGAGTTGTAGCAAAAATGCAGGTCATATCTGTAAATAAAAGTCAAAAATTAATTAGCATTTCATTTGTTTTTTGGTTAGCATTGCTTTCATACTGTGAAAATGGATGTTGAGTATGATGATTAAGCTCCAAAATGATAACGACTTAATGATGACTTGAATTTTTTACTTTACTCATGCAAAGCTATTGGATGGTTTTTGGAAAGCTTGGAATACAGTGCAAGAGTCATATGGGCAATATTTAGACCCAATTAATTTCAGTCCCACATTTTACGTTTATATCTCTGATTGGTGTTCTTATAGAAGAAACGCCCTTTCATTTCATAGAAAAATGCAGATCGGATGTTCTGCTAAATATCTGCTTTGGTGTTCTACGAAAAAGTGAAATAATTGCCTCACTCGCAGAGGTTCCTTTTGGTTTTGAAAAATGAATATCCCGCTGACTGTGTTAGTAAATCCATTGAACTGTTGACCTGTGGACTTTAGAAATGAGGCAGTAGTTAGCTTGTTTTCTCGATCTGAGAAATTGCCTCGGCACTTGGCCACACCGAGAGTGAAACTGATTTACTCCTGCTGCTCGGACAATCCCTGAGGACCAGCAGGATGTAGAGCAGAACGGCAGAGCAAAAGAAACATCAAAATGGTTTGTACCATGAAAAATGTGAGGAAACTTTTTTTATACATTTGTATTATTTATATTTGTATATGTAGGCCTACATATTTTCATATATATTATTTTATTTAAAAAAATTATTCATATTAATGGCATATGATTATATTCATTTTTCATGCACTTTAATATTAGGAGGTTAAACTCATCATCATTACTGTAATGCAAAAATAATGTCTCACCCATACACATTTTTAATATTGAAATGAAAATACATTTCAATGCATGGTAAAACATGACCATGATGCATATTTACAAACTTTACCATTTCAAATTGTGTGTATACTGTATACTGCTATAGCATTATTTTATACAATGATGTAATATGAGAAGGTATGTTTTTTTCTGTAACAGTAATGAGAATTGTTGAGAATTCTGTTTAATTGTCATTTAAAGTAATAATGCCACAGAGCAAGGCTTTGTTTTCTTTATGCAGAATATCAATTGTGGTGAAATATGACCTGTATTTTTTGACAGATGCACCAATTAAGACAAGTTTTTTTGTGTGTGGCTTTGGCCAAAACATCTTCACAGAAGGAATATTAAATTGGTCTGGATTCTCTTCTCATCATGCCATCATAGTGAGCCCTATCATGCTCCCTTTACTTGAGATGGGGTTCATAAATAAACCAGCAGTAGACTGGAAACTGCAGTTTCTGTGCTCTGTGTCAGACCAGTGATATACAGGTCTAGCTCTTCAGAAACTGCTACACATCCTTATTTTTCCACACTATAATTGAGTGTTATTACCACACAACAGGAAGATAAATCTTGCAACAGTGACATGCTATTCATCCTGCTGTGAAAAATCACAGACATGGAAGCTGTTTGTCTTTTGTGTTATATCAAAACTAAAAGAATATGTCTGGGTTTGAGGCTAAATTCAAGCAAAATAAGAAGGTTTGCTATTAAAGCTGTTTTTAAAACATTGAACATTGCTTATTATTACTGACCTTTTTACCAATTATAATAGTTCAACTCTGGCTATTATTCATTATGCAGTTACATAAATGTAGTGAATATGAATTAGAATTAAATTTTATGGTTAAATCAGAATATTAAACCACTGAAACTCACTAGAACACTCGTGGCTATCATGCATGCCAGCTTCTAGCATGATTATGACATGCTCTATGAATACCCCTGCAGAGCATATAAAAATCTGTTTTCTTTAGCCTACATGTGACATTTTCCCCCGCCACATGGATGCAGAATCTGTTTGATGTCTGCCAGCAGCACTTATGTTCCAGTCTGTTGGCCGTATACGTAGTTCTCGCTGTCACATTCAGTGTTACAGAGGCTATACTGTAAAAAATCGTTGTATTTTCAAATAGTAAAAGACTTTACAAATGCTGCTTTAAAAATGTTAATTGGTTAGGGCTGAGTTTCCTTACAGTGAAAAACTGTAATAAATCAAACACTATTGCACTATTCATGCAATTTTACAGTAAAATACTGTATACTGTTAAAAAGAACAAGTCATTTCATAATTTACAGTGGGAAAAAATTCCCTATTTGAAACCTCACATTTGATGTTTTTTTTTATTGCATAACTGCTTTCCCTCTTTTTTTTTTGTCTGTTACGCACATTAGGTTTTTTGTTACATCTTGTACTGTTAAATTAATATTTATTGCATTGTTTTTGTGTCGTGTTTTACCTTGATGGTGTTTTCTATTTGTATGACACTGTGCACCTTCTACATATTAGTGTGAACAGATTTTAGTATTTCAGAATTTAGTATTTCTGTATTTGAATAATAACATTATACAGTTCCTGAATGTATGATTTGCTGTAAATTTAAGACAAAACCATAACCTACAATGTTGCTACCATATTTCTTTACAGTAAAGTTCCGGTAAATCTGGTACGTATCAGTTTCAAATTACTTCAGCAGGCTATAATATAGTCCTAGAATCATATGTATGCTTTTATGATTTTGTTATGGCTTTTTGTAATTTTTGGAGCTTGATAACCCTGGTGACCATCCATTTTCAGTGTAAAGAAAGCATTCTGCTGAGTGTTCTGCAGAAGAAAGCAAGTCTGGACCAATTTGAGGGCGATAGAGAGAGAAGTTGCTTGATTTTAGTATCTGTTGGGTGCAAATGTTTTGTTGTGGAATGCTATTTTACACACATATATACACACACAGACTCGCACTCCCTTGTTTTCAGAGCGCCAGGTGTCGCATTAATCAGTATGTGTACGAACAGGCATAATCATTTCAATCAGATATGCCAGTGTTTATGCCGTTTGTTTACGCTGTTTGTTTACTCTGATCACTTCATATGCTGCTCAGCTCACATAAATGCAATTTAAAATTATCTTCTGTTTGCCAGCAGTCTGAGTTGCACTGTCACATACTCTTGCCAATGATGCTTTTTTTGTCACCTTGAAAGTACTGAAATATGAAAGTGTAGACTGAACACAAACATGGAAATATACAGTATGATTATAAAACCGATAGTTCTAGCTCTTAAATATGATTTTTTATTTTCATGCACCAATGGGTTGACAAGGCTGACCAGAATTAATTTTTTTTATCATAATGATGGTCCTGCTGTTTTATAATAACTTTAAGACAACAGTGTTTTTTATTACAATGATTTTACCATGTTCAAGGGAGTTTTAGGCGCAACAGTATGCCTTAAGCGTGGTCAAATCACAGTAAAGCACAGCGTCCCATAGCTTATTCCTTGAAAAGCATTGTCCAAGCAGCTTGAAATGGTTAATGGTCCAGAAGGACATAGGGTAACATTTCCACTCTGATGACTGTTAACTACTGACAAATGGCAGTGCTGTCCTGTTGTGCTCTGTGCCAGCTTGAATGCTTGAGCACTCCCAAGAGACAGCTTTATACTGCAAGGTTAGTATAACCGCTCATGCTTGTTGCTTAACTTTTTTTTTTGCTTTTGACACTTTTTCAGACTTGTGAACAGATTTAAAAAAAAAAAATAATAATTTAGTTTTGGGCTTGACAGACTGACTGGTAGAAATTCACGTTTTCTGGCTCAAATATGAAAAGCGTGTGAAATACATTTGTTCGCTGTGTCACAAGTGCAAACCGCCAAAAGCGGACAGATGCCTAGCCATCTGAAAGTTTCAGAAATCAAACCCTCAAGTCATTCTCGCCCCATTTGGAGCGTGTTTGGTCAGATGAATGTAAACATTACCCATATGTCATTGTATTAGAACAGAAGTCAGCGTTGGAGCAAGATGTTGAAAGTGTTAAAAACAATAATATATTTTTCCAAAAGTCACCGTGATACTGTACAGGTATGTGCATATAAGGATCACATTTAGTCCATATTTTAGAGAAAATGTGCATTGGTGGAGAGGAGAAATGCTGATAACTCTGCCAGGCTCTGTTTTCTGCCACAGCAACACTGGCATTACTTTGGCCATTTGGTGACACGACATTGCAGACCAGGAGCCAGGAGCGGATGTGCCAACACAATCATGACAAGATGCTTGCTACATGGTCCTTTAACTCTTTCTTTCCCTCTGTCTCCAAGAGGGGGTATTCTCATCAATGCCATAAAAGTACAAGAACCATTTAGTAGATTTGAAATATTTAAAGAACCTTTCTCCACTATAAAGAAGAATGTTTTGTGGAATGGAAAAATTCCATGAATGTTAAAGGTTCTTCATGAAACCACCATATGCCAATAAAGAACCTTTAAGAATGTAGAAATGTCAGATTGTCCTTCTTAGACAGTATTAGATTATATAGAGAGCAAATGGAGACTTAAAATATGCTTGTAATTTCATTTATTTCTACTTTCTAATAAATGTAAGAGAAAACAAATGCTCAGATTTGCCAAGAGTTCTCAGTTTTGCTTCTTTTAAGGACCAACTTTGTCTCTAAAGTTGCCTAGGGTAAATAAAACAAGACAATTGTTAACATACAAATTGTTCCAGGAAAGAAGTTGATGAGAAATGTTTGACTTCACATTGAAATCTCTGACTTTTCTGAGCACACTTTGAGACACCGCTCTTTCTCTCAAAAGAAAAAGCGGAGAAGCTGAAGACACAAAAGGCCTCATTTGCTTTTCTTTGAAATTCCTTGCTGTCTAGGAGAAACCGTTCAGATACAGAAGAGATCATATTTGTGATTATTCTTTCCGGCAGGAACGTCTGCAAACAAGTTAAAGATTTCAATATAAACTCAAATATTTCTCATAAAACTCTTCCAAGACCAAACGATCTGAGCTATGCTATTCGCATTAATTTTATAGATTATGATGAAATTGTCTCCATCTCTAAAGAAACATCTGCATATTTAAATGAAATATAACTGAAAAGTCTTCTAAATGGCTCAAGATTTTTATCTCTTGAACTATCCTGTCTGTCTATTTGAAATGCATTTATTCAGACAGGTTCAGTTAGGTTGCATAGAAAGTACTCCGTGATGGCGTTCCTGTTCAGTTGAAGAGGGTCATTGTCTGAGGCCAGACCTAGTCTCATTTACTGCAGATTTTACCCAGACACGCATATGCACACAGTATTTCACTCTTACACTTTAAGGCACATTCTTTGTGACACATTCTTATCTCTTTTTCCCTCTCGCTCGCTCGCACTCGCTCTGCTCGACTGTGATGTCTCAAGCAGCTTCGGTCTGCCGGCGGTGCTCGCTCATCTGGAGGTCAGACACGCAGTGGGGGGGGGGGATCGGTCAGATAGAACAACACATGCTGGCTGAGATCGGTCAACCCGAGCAGTAAGCCATGAAACGGTGCCGCAGGCTTTGAAGATCACACTGAAGAGCAGATCTAAGGCAGAGCGCACAGAGAGTGATATGGTGATATACGAATGTGCAAATTCCCAAAATGTGGAGGAACTTCACATGAATCACACAATCCACACTGTCACTGACTCTGGCTGCTTTGAAGAATGAACTAGATTTTTAGACTAAACTCACCATTGCTTTCCTAAGGTGTTGTGAGTGTTCTGAGCGTTTTAGAGTGCTGTTGTTTCATTGTTTGGGTGTTATTAGTGATTTGACTTGCTACTATAATATTCTAGTGTCTGTTAATGTCTAGTAGTGTTTCCAAACTGAGGTCTGAGAGCAGTGTGATTGTTGTCTGAAACTCATTTTTGGAAATTAAAATAAATTGCAATAAAATACGAGTATTAGATGAAGACTTGGATTAGATGAAAATGTTCATAAATGAAGATCAGAAATGTTGCCTTAGCAACTAAATAAATTTACTAAAATAACTGAAACATAACAAACAAAATGTAAATTAGCAACATTTTAAATTAAAGCCGAATAGAAAAAAATAGCTAATAAATATGATAAAAGATCATAACAAAATTTCAATAAAAATTAATATATCAATATTAAATAACTGTCAGTTTGTGGAATTATTTATTAAATAATTATTTACAAAATACATTTTAGTTATGAAAAAATACAAATGTGAGTATTCATGCAGTGTTATGAGTTTTTGCAGCAAAACTATTTTGATTTAATTTTAAATGTTCACCTTCATTGCTATTTGCAGTATACAGTCAAACCAAAATGTATTCAGACACCTTCAACATTTCTCACATTATCACAGTTTATTCGCTAGCTATAGTTTAGAAAATATTAATAAAATATGACAACACTCTGTCTCACCATTGATTAGCCTGTAAGTTTAAGTACACAATTAGATAATACCACTTTAGGTCAACCAATTACCAAGCAATGCTTCATTTTGTGGTCAGGTCAAAGTGTCTGAATAATTTTTGGTCCCAAATATTTTATAAATTTTACTGGTAGTCCACTATAAGAAGAATTTATGGGTATGTCACAGTTTATTTTGCCATCCTCACTTACATACATGAACTACGGTGTCCTGCTATGGAGATGAAACTGCAAAAACCTAAATAAATACACAAATAATAAATAAATGTGTGCATAAATACACGTATTCTTGTTTAAATACATAAATAAATAATTATATATGTGATGAAAGTAGGCAAATAAATAATATATATTGGTGGGCAAATGGAAAATGTTTAAGGAAATGCTGAACTCATCCTATTTATTTTCCTTTGATCACAATTTTTTTTCTGAATGTAGTTCCACATTTATTTTTCCTCTGCGCAACATGCTAATGAGAGGGTGTCAATTATGCAAGAGTAGGCGGATCGTGTGTGACGCGCTTGAGCGTTTGCCTGCGCATGCGTATTAACTTCATCAGTCAAGGTGACTGATTATTATCTTACACTTTTTCATAGGGTTAGTTTGTAGTTATAATCATGAGAGAGCTAAATCATAAAAGATTTTAAGTGGCCAATGTAAAATATTAATGCTTGCATAGCTCTTAATTGCAATACTGAACCGTTATTTGCTTAATAGACATACTTTTGTCGCCTGTATTTTCTGTTCTGATAACTAATGGGAAAAACTGTCTGTTCCTCGATTAAACCACTTCATACCAGTCATCTCACGATGACCATGGGATACTGATATTACAGTTGTCTCTAGCTGGAGACTCAATCGGGTTACAAAAAATGACGTCAGGAAACGACACTGGCCATTTCGTTGGGTCGTTTGTAAAGTCACAGATACTGTACGGACAATACAGCTCAATTTTCCTCTGTATCTTGCTCTGTTGAACGGCAAAAGTGACTTCACGTAGGTCATACTGGATTAACACCATGCATCTCCTGTCAGCGGGAAAGCCACGCCCCCAGCTATGACATGACCCCGACCAAGTCCATGGTTGACACCCTCTCATTAGCATGTTGTGCAGAGGAAAAATAAACGTGGAACTACATTCAGAAATAAATGAGTGATCAAAGGAAAATAAATTGGATGAGTTTAGCATTTCCTTAAACATTTTCCATTTGCCCACCAATTTATTTTATTTGCCTACTTTAATCACATGTTTAATTATTTCTATATGTATTTAAACAAGAATTTGTGTATTTATACAGACATTTATTTATTTATTTGCATATTAATTAATTTATTTGTGTATTTATTTATTTATTGTTTTTGCAGGTTTCGTCCTCCATATCCTGCATCCACTAGTAAAAAAATAAAAAATTATAATTTTTGGTTTTACTGTATATGTTTAAACAGGTTTCTAGAGTTTTTCTTTGCTGCTGCATCCTTTAGCTTGCATACTGGTGTTTGGCTTTTTATTTTCTGTAAAGCTGCTTTAGAACGATAAATTTAAGTTTCATGTAAATGAATTTTAAATGTATTAAAATAGCTCTTTATAATAATTTGAAAAAAGACACCGTTTACTCAAAAAATTGTCAATATATTTTTCAGTTAATACTTTAATAATAAACTAGAATATTGTCTGTTGTTGTGTTAAAAGCTTTGTGGGAAGAGAGATGCTGGAACCTTGCTCAGATGGAGGTTATTTGATTGGACTCACAGCCTGAGGCAGTCCTGTTTCTCCTATAAGCGCTTTGTGAAAGCTTGTGTACTGATCTCTTCTTCCCAACAGACTGCAGATGTAAATTGATGGGCTTCTGTAGAGAACAAATGCTGTTGTCGTTCACGCCGCTCTTGGTAAATAACATGCGTTCTTAGAAAAGAAACGCGGAATGCAGTGTATTCACATGTGGTTGTCTGCTTGTGTGTCTACATGTGCCCTCCGATTCCTGCCGCTATCAAAGTGCTGAAAGAGACAATAGACAGCATTGTATCTCGCAGCAGACAGCGATACATGTTGCCAGGTAACCACACCTGACATTGAACTGAAGGTACGCTGCCATAAAACCTCCTTTAATTAACTCTACCCAGGAGACGTGCTTTTATTGTAAAAGTGCGATCACCTTTTTTGGCAAAATTCTGTGGGCGAAAGAAGCTCAATTGTCAGTAGTGTAGCATTACATGAATCACCTCTCACAAAGAAGTGACTTTTAAACCAGGCAACTTTCTGCTGGTCGACATGGTGAATTTGCGCGACCAACTTTAACACAAGCAACTTTTTGGCGCAGATTCCTGTTGACAAGACTTCGCCCCCCAAATTTCACCGAACAACGGTAAATGTGACTACACCTTAAGAGTATCATAGCCATATGTGCTTTGTACATTGGTGTGAGCATTTTATATAAATTCTGACCTTCATGTCATTCCAAACCTGTTCTTTCATATTCTTCCGTGGAATACAAAAGAGATATTTAGCAGAATGTTGAGGCTGCTCTTCATTAATGCAAAACTTCAACTAGTATGGCTTATAACAAGTTGGTCACATGACATGCAAAAACTATTGACATTAATGCTGCCTTCACGTGTCATTGAAAATTTCCTACTTTCCATTTCTGAAGTCATAATTAAGAGTTTGTCATATTCAGTTGCTTTGTTAATGAATCATAGAGGGTGCTTGCTTGCTCTACTATATACTTTAATCGCATTAAATAGGCAGCTTGCTGACAATTTTGGAATTTAATTCACGTACATGCTATTTTTGCTGTATATTAAACTTACAATATGCATCAAATGATTATTTATATATGTAAATGTGCAAGACGTTCACAACATGACAAGGCAATGTTGCTGATGTTTATGGCCTTTAGTTGGGAACAGGGGTATCAAGAGTTTCTAGTTGTAAATACAACTTTAGAGGCCCTTTATGTCCAAATGCACCAGGTTTGATTGTGCATGAGCATGCATGAGAATCAACTATAGACAAAATGACTAATATGACTTCAGAATACTCAGAATATAATGCACTGCTTTTATGGTCTTTTTTTTATGGTGCTTTGTCCTGTTTCACAGAAGTTCTTTCATTGGGTGAAACTTAGCTTGAGTAGGCTGGAGCATGCAACTTAAGAGTTTGATTGATCATTGTTTTTATTTGTGGTACTGTAGGGTTGAATTATGGGATGTGCATTGGGAGTGTAGTAACCTCTGGAACGATATTCCGTACAATTTTCAAATAGAATAGCAAATTGTATTTTCACTTGCGTTTTCAATATGTGGACGCATAAATTGTGACATAATTCAAATGCAATTGCAAATCCTGCGTTAGCGTTTGCATTTTCGCTTTCGGGAACGCGCAGTGACTGCCACATTTCTAATGAAAAAGCAAAGTCCATTTGCAACTTTATTTCCCATGTCTTAGGAGTTACGAGCCTTTCATATTTAAATAGCAATATTAATTACAAGTTTGCTTTTTCACTCTCGCTGCGTCGCGCATGTAACCTGCCAAAACTCTAATGGAATCGCAATTCCTTTTGCATTTGAATTTCCTATGTCTACACGGAAAGCTGTCAATCAGTGTGATGGGTGGGACTATACTATGGGGCGTGTTTGTTTTGGGAGGTGACGTCACTCACAGACGACCGTGCCGAATGCTCTGATCAATGGAGGTCATCGGTGAAGGCTCCGCTAAAGGCAGCTACCAATCAGTTTCACACCTGTGTGAACGAACAGACAGTGCAACCTTCTTTGCACAATACATAATTCTGTCTTTTTTATCCTAAAATGTAGGGATTATCCCCTGCTAACATCTGGAGCCACAACGGTACGCACAATAGATCAAAACCAAATGCTTTTCAGCTGTCTCTGCATCTCTCACTGTTTACACTCACTTATACTTTTAATCCATAATAGAGAGCGTGTCACCTGCTTCAAGACCTTTTAGCGTTTGCACTGCACTTTGATGCACTTAAGCAAACAAACTAATCTATACTTTTATTTTCCACCTTACTTTATATTTTATTCAACAGTTTTAATCCGTTATGGAGTTTGCGTCCAGTACGTGGCACCAAAGCGTTGCGCCTGCCTCAAGATCTCTCACTATTTACAGCCACTGGACACCGGGATTGATGCACGTGATTTGTAATGTTATCTTGCCTCGGCTGTGGTGTGTTCTGTGACAGCTGCACCTAGATCTGACTGCTGAAGTGTCATCTGGGGCAGGCAGAGTAAAAGTAGCAGCGTTTTCTGTTTTGTCACGTGCATCAATTGGAGTGTAAACAGACTGAGAGATCTTGAGGCAGGTGCACATATGCTATTAGATAGGAATAAGATATAGGTGGCAAATAGGTAAATACATGTAGATTTGCTCTGTTTGTTTGCTTAAGTGCATCAAGTGGAGTGCAAACGGTAAAAGGTCTTGAGGCAGGTGTGACACACTCTATTACGGATTAAGTGTAAGTGAGAGTAAACAGGGAGAGGTGAAAGCGTTTGGTTAATAGTGAATATTGACCTATTGTGTTGTGGCTCCCGCTGTTAGCAGGGGATAATCGCTACATTTGGGGTAAAAAAGACATAATTATGTATTGTGCCAAGAAGGTTGCACTGTCTGTTCGTTCACACAGGTGTGAAACTGATTGGTAGCTGCCTTTAGCGGAGCCTTCACCGATGACCTCCATTGATCAGAGCATTCGGCACGGTCGTCTGTGAGTGACGTCACCTCCCAACACAAACACGCCCCCTAGTATAGCCCCGCCCCCTCACATTGATTGACAGCTTTCCATGTAGACGTCGGAATTCAAATGCAAAAGGAATTGCGATTCCATTAGAGTTTTGGCAGGTTACATGCGCGACGCAGCGAGAGTGAAAAGCAGACGTGGTAATTAATATTGTTATTTAAATATGACAGGCTCATAACTTGTAAGATATTGGAAATACAGTTGCAAATGGACTTTGTTTTTTCATTTGAAATTTGGCAGTCACTGTGCGTTCGCGAAAGCGAAAATGCAAACGGTAATGCAGGATTTGCAATTGCATTTGGATTATGTCACAATTTATGCGTCCACATATTGAAAACGCAATTGAAAATACAATTTGCTATTCTATTTGAAAATTGTCCGGAATACCGTTCCATAAATACCACATGGTGGCAGTGCTAATCCCAAATGATTTTCTGTCACAATTTCTGCTTTACGCTTAATCTATCAGAACTTACGGCCTGGCCTTAATTCGTTAACCTACTCCCCTTAAATTGAACAGAAACCACTGCAGCACATAGATTTAGACCAGTCTGTCCAACTAGGTCCTGGAGGGGGCCAGTTTCCTGCAAGTGTTAGCTTTCCCAATTAAACACACCTGAACCCCTAATCGAGCCTCGTACTATGCATAGAAACGTTCCATCAGTGTGTTTGAAGGAAGTTGAGCTAAACTCTGCAGACAACCGGCCCTCCAGTCCGAGATTGGACAGCCCTTAGTTAGACCTTGTGCAGGAATACTGTGCCAACTTATCGTAATTTTCAATTCAGTTAATGCCTTTTATGTTAAATTGGAAAGGGCATCTTTAATTTCCCTTAAATTGAATTTCTTAAACTGTACTTTTGGGTTTTTTCAGGAAGACTTTATTCTGTTATTATTGAGCGTGTGCGTCTGAACATCTCAGCATTTCAGTCGCCTGCTGTTTGGCCTCTTAAGGACACTGCTGCATTACTTTTTCTGGTTCTGCTTTTGACTTTTTTGACCTGCTTTTAATAGTGTGTGTGTGTGTGTGTGTGTGTGTGTGTGTGTGGGACAGGGCTGTTTACAGACTAATTGATCTCCTGCTCCCTTGCCATATCAGCTGTTCACAAATTAACCAGAGTAAATAGTCCTGTTTCTACCTCCATGTGTCCCCACAGAGGACAATCGAGAGAGAGAGAGAGAGAGAGAGAAAGAGTATGAGTAAGTCAAAATGGTGAGGATGTATATAAAGTTTTAATTTATTCATTCTGGGGACAAGTATGTTCATCTAAAGGTCCTATCCAGGAAAAATGGCATGAAAACAATATCTTCAGTGTGTATTTTTCTGTTAACCAGTCACAGACAGTTTGCTTGTTTTCAACTTTCCACCCTCAAATATTATAAAATTATTATTATTAGCCTATTAATAATAAAAATAATAAAAATATTTTTTTGTATGTATACTGATCATATCACATAAATCCTAAGTAATACCCAGCAATAAATCGGGCTCTCTGAAGTGACGTCCTTTTAAAAATTAATGGTCACCTTTAGCATTAGCTGTAGAAGAAAGCTCTAATGGCTGTTGTCTCAGACAGTCCGACCCCATGACACGACATTTCAAGTGATTAAAAATGTCCTGTGCCACAGCACCCTAGACGCCGTCCGCCTCTGATCAGGACCCTAACCGGCTAACCCACCAAAAAAAAAAAAAAAAAAAAAAAAAAAAATAACTATCTCTTTATGAATTGACTTTGGATGTCCCCCTTGTCACTTTTGTTTTGTTTTTTGACTTATTTTAAGGCTCTGACTTGCTAGCTCATCTGGCACAGGGAATTGGGTAGTCCTATGTATTTTACAAGTTTTGGAGAAATGTAACATCGCTTGTTCACCAATGGATCCTCTGCAGTGAATGGGTGCCATCAGAATGAGAGTCCAAACAGCTGATAAAAACATCACAATAATCCACAAGTAATCCACACAACTCCAGTCCATCAATTAATGTCTTGTGAAGCGAAAAGCTGAGTGTTTGTAAGTAACAAACAGCCCCCCCCCCCATATTTGGATATTTTTAATAGTCCTATATTGCTTTCCCAGTGGTATAAGCCATCTTATCTGAATCAGGAGAGAAATATGCACAGATCAAGCACCGAAAACAGTTCAAAACAGTTCTAAACAATTATACAAGCAGCATGCAGAATATATTAATGTTTCCGTTTGAACAAACTGTTGAATATGACCACAAAAAAATTCACAATCATAATCAATCACTTGAAGTGTATTTTATACTTATAGTAACTTCAATAAACCTCTTGTTTTGAATGTCTGAATTAGACGCGTTGAAGTAATTTTTATTTGTGTGTGTGTGTGTGTGTGTGAACAAAAATGTCAGTGTAACTGTCCTGTGATTCTCATGGAGGATTTTTTTTATTACACATGCTCATACACTAATTGTCAAAAGTAAATAATTACCAAAAAATACAAATAAAGAAATAAAAAAATTGATAAGCTAATTCCAACACACTCTTGACAACTCTTAATTCATACAACAACATGGTGAAATTGTATGATATTGTGCAACCAGGATTGTACAAAATGGTATGGTTTTATTATTATTATTATTAATCATGGTTAGATTTGGGTTTAAGTTGTAAAGATTTTTACGACTTCTCATAAGGTTGGGTTACATTTTAAATTAGTCTTTAAATTCTTTTCATTCGTTTTCATTTGGACATCCATGTTAGTTGCTGACCCGTGTGTGTGTCTCAAAGTAAGGAAATCATTTGAAAGACAAGCACCTGCTCATAGCTGTGGATCCTCAGTCTCAGGTAGTGAAAGGGAGGGAAGAAAGGAGGGATGGGAAGCAGAGAAGGAGGGACACAATCTCACAGACTGAGAAAGAGGCACACAACAAGTACCCTCTGTCATAGAGAGACAGAGACAGAGAGACTGTTAGAGTAGGAGGTTAAGAGGGGAAATAGAAGAATGTCTCACAGGAAGAGGAGCTTCACTTTTGGAGCATATGGGGGGTAAGACACACTACTGGGGATTTGTGAGGACAGATGACGGTGGCTTTGAATTCTCATGTTATATGTTGTTGTAGTTAATGTTAACTGATTACTCTGGTTTTTGGATGCAAAATACCTTTTGTAGGATGCAGATGTTATTATTTTTTCTTATGCATTAGATGTTTCATAGGTAATTTACCAAACACTTGATTCACATATTTAGTGGTATCATCGAACTTGAGGTCTTGTAAACCACATCCATACCACGACACTGCTGAATGCTTGATTCTGATTGATTGGTGGTTTGAAGGTGTTGATTAATTTACTGCATGGTTATGAAGTAGTTCCAGGTTTGTTGACCAAATTAGTTACATATTACTTCACCATGTACTTTTCAACTAGTAAAAATGGTTTTGTGAGGTAAGTAGTTATTTTCAAACTTTTCAGAACTACTTGTAGATGTGAACCTGGTCTGTTAAAAATTATAGAAAATTACTTATGATTTAGCATATATATATATAATTGAAACTGGTCTGGTTACACATATATTTAAACTATATATAATAGTTTAAATATACGTGTCATTTTAGTATCAATTCAGGAGTTTTGTACAAAGTGTGTATAGTACAACTGGCAGACAAACTAATTTAATAACTGGATTATTTTATTTTAAAGTTTCTTTTACTCTCAAAAATAACTTATCACATGTCTGTTGTCTATGAATGTCTGTTACACTTGCACATTTTGTGTTATGCCTGCTTGGTTAAAACGGTTCAGTTGAACTGCTGACGGTTTGGTGATTGTAAGCTGATGTCAGAGTTCGCTCAGATGTGTTTCTCTGACAAAAAGGGCCAATGGAAACATGAGTCGTGTAGTAATTTGTGACATTCATCTTGTCCCTATTTCCTGAAACGTTCTATGTAAAGTTTTAAGCACTTTTGAGTTGAAATGACAGATTATTGAAATAGATCCACCATAATGTCATTGTGTATTGTGATACATCTGTTGCTCTTTGGCTTTTTACCCACATTGTCAGGTCTAACAGGTTTGTTGCGTTTGAAACTGGTTCTGTTTGATCCAGCGTGTTTACTGACACATGCTCATACAAATGCACACTGATCCTGATCACTCGTGTTGTGGTTTATAGGCCTTGTTTGTACATTCAGCGGCTGGGCTCCAATATTTACTGATTAACTTATGTGGTATTTACAATGCATTTGTGTAGACTGAGTGGTTTATTTATGTCAAATACAGTTTGATTTAATTTTTTAATTAAAAAAATTGCATATGATAAAAAATTGCATAGGACAAATATTTCAAGGTTTTTGCACATATGGTATAATACAATTTTACCAAATATCATTTTGTAATTAATTGTTGCATTTTCTGAAGAAAATGTCAGGGGTGTATATCTGTATAAATACTGTTTAATGATATTTCACCCAAAAATGAAAATTTGTTGAAAATGTACCCTCAGGCCACCCAAGATGTAGATTAGTTTAAAAAAAAAAATCTGAACAGATTTAGAGTAATTTTGCATTACGTCACTTGCTTCAAATGATGGATTTGTTTCTTGCAAACACGTAGCTTTTCAGTTCACAGTGTATTATTTGATGGACTGGAGTGGTGTGGATTATTGTGATGTTTTATCAGCAGTTTGGACTCTTGTTCTGACGGCACCCATTCACTGCAGAGGATCCATTGATGAGCAAGTAATATAATGCTACATTTCTGATGAGGAAACAAATTTATCTGCTCTTGGCTCATTTCATATATAAAAAATGAATTATACCAGTGCAATCCTCACTGTCTTGCACTTCGGCAGTAAGTCATAGAAGCATAGAAATTTATGCAAGAAATAGCCTTTGATTAAATAACATGCATGTAACGTAATTAAAATGAGATTTTTTTTTTGGCCTTTTATTTAGATAGGACAGTAGGTTGACAGGGAGCGAAGTGGGTGAGAGAGAGAGGGGGGTGGGATCGGTAAAGGTCCATGAGCCAGGACTCGAACTCGGGACGCCCGAAGTGCAATGGCGCTGTATGTTGGCGCTCTGCCCACGAGGCCATCGGCGCCGACTTAAAATGAGATTTTAATCAGTTGACACTGACAGCCGTGCTTCATTATTCAAAATAAATCTGAAAGACTGTAAGCTCCAGCAGCTAATAAATGATCAAAGTCACGGTTTGTTTTTTCTCTCAAGGTTATGGAAATATTTGTTACTCTATGCACTACCTGAAGTGTTAACTCATTTTGTTGACACAACAGCCACACTTTTCCCTTGCACTCAGCAGAAGGTTGGAGGACACACTAGTGCTATGATTGACAGTGGAGGTCTGACATTTACTGCAAAGGCAGTAGATGGAGATATCCAGATGCATGTTACTTTCAGTCTCAGTTTTTTGTTTAAGGATTTGATCAAGGTTATTGATTCTTGTTCAACACTTTCTCGCAAAAAATGTGTAACACTTGGCTCAGGTCACTCATATTGTATGATGCAGTTTTTTTTTTTTTTTACCAGACAGATGGGTTTGTTTGTAAAACCACCTTGTGGCAAGATACGAAATGACACCAATTACGTTAGCCAGGAAAATGGGGTTTCATTTTCATGCGAAACTGCCATTGTGTTTAGCGTTGTCTATTTTGATATTGAGTCTTACGAAAGGTCTTATTCAGAAACACATCTGAGGACTGAGCTGTTTTTAAACCAAGCAGAGTCATAGCGTATTCTTAGAACAAAGCCGCAGCTGCTCTTCAGAAAAATGGTAGAGAAGGTGCTTCTCTCATTAGCGTCTCTAAACCGCAAATGCCCTCCGTACAATTCTACAGGTTTTGTCGAGCAGAACTGTTGAGATTTCCATCAAAATCAAAAGAATCGTTATACATAAAATACAAAGTTAAAGTGTGAGGGGTTAAAGGTTTGTCATACCGCACACTGAGAGAGGTATTGCTTGTATTAATTGATGATGTGCTCCAGTGGTCCTTCATTATCCTATTGGTCCTCACCCTTCGTTAACTTGATAGATTTGCTGAGTCATTATCACATCAAGTGCATGAAGTGTTCGTCAGCAGTGAATTGATTCGCTTTTAGCATTTAGCAGGCTCTGGGTGGAGATTGATTGGCAGAATGTGTTAAAAGCGTGAAATCAATTACCGCTCTCTTTGTGTAATGACTATATTTTTTAGGGGAAAGTCGTGGCCTAATGGTTAGAGAGTCGGACTCGTAACCCAAAGGTTGTGGGTTCGAGTCGCGTACCGGCAGGGATTGTAGGTGGGGGGAGTGAATTTACAGCGCTCTCTTCCACCTTCAATACCACGACTGAGGTGCCCTTGAGCAAGGCACCGAACCCCCAACTGCTCCCCAGGTGCCGCAGCAAAAATGGCTGCCCACTACTCCGGGTGTGTGTTCACGGTGTGTGTGTGTGTTCACTGCTGTGTGTGTGCACTTTGGATGGGTTAAATGCAGAGCACTAATTCCAAGTATGGGTCACCATACTTGGCCACATGTCACTTTTCACTTTCACTCACTTTTCATAAGGGCTTATGGTGTCAGTATACATTCAAAATGCATGTGTTTTTAAAAATACCATGTTTCTTTTCTCCACAGAGTGGACAAAACCTTCTCCAGGTCAAGACATATTTGGTAAGTCCTTCTCTTTCTTGAAAGTAGTTAGTATTAAAAGTAGGGCTGCACGATTAATCGAATGCGATTGTCATTTGTATCTTGTCAGTAAAGCCAGTTCTGTAACCAGCGGTAAATCAATCAATCAAACGTGCTTTCAGATGGAGCAGATTTATTACCCAAGCCGTAGTTCCACTGACAAGTTACGCAAAAAATAGCTCAGAAACCGATTTTATTGCGCGTATGTATGAAATCGAAGAAATCGTTCCGATAATGACAGCTGTTTCATAGCTTCTTCTCCGTGAACACTGCTTCTTGTGAAGTAAATGCTGCTCCTCTGAAATCATGTGAAATACCACATTTAATAACTCTTTTTACTCCAAACTCAACTCACTTCATAACTTCAAGTCTGTATTTGAAGCAAATCCTTCTGTAAGATGTGGCTTCTCACAGAGTAAGGCACGCAACATATTTTATAGTAATTAAGCAGTGATAAAGGCATTGCATTATAAATATACTTTATTTGAATGAAAATGATAATAAGAACTCAGATACTGTATCTATCAAACCGTATATTGCCGTATTCGTGTGTTTATTAGTCACGTTGAATCTTCTGTTTATTCAGCTGCAGCGATAGGCATTTTCTGGGTTTCTTCTGCGAGGCGTATTTGGAGTTTCAGTGTGAGAGCACCCTCTGGCCTTCGGATGGAGATTTACTGCTGATCACAGAACCGTGCTACACTGAAAGATATGCATGACAATCGCAGCTTCTGTCGAATCTCGATTCCATTTCGATTTATCGTGCAGCCCTAATTAAAAGTATAAGTTAATGTTAGCAATCAATTTTTAAATAATTCAATCAATGTATGCATTAATTACACTAACGTTTCCTAAAAAATTTTTTTTTTGAAAACTGAAAATATTATCTTGGTACAGACACAAAGTGGAAATAATAACTGTCTTTCCAAATGAAAGGTCAGAATTTAAGTAAGATTTCCCAACTTTTCCACGTAGGAAGTAGGGAATGTGTGCTTTCCAAGTTAAATGTAATGTAGCACACACAATTGATGGTCAAATAAAAGTCTTAATCAGCCATTTTTGTTGTTGTTGTTTTTTCTCTAAGCATCCTTGTGTAAATTGATAAATGTACTTCAGAAGCAAAATTGAATATTGAAGATGCTTATTTTCAGAGAATATTTATTGAATTTTTTTAATTGAATTGCCTTATATGTAAATGTATGTTGTTTTAAGGTTATTTGGATGTTTTGGGGTTTTTTGGAAAAGAAAGAACTCTGGAAAAAATAGTTACAATTTTAAAATATATAATTACATTTCTATAAAAAATTACAATATTTTTTATTAATATTTTTTCCAAGTGTACTTGTATCCATATTTAATTTAAACCCATTTTTCCCCCCAAACTTTGTACACATGTTTGGACACAAGGCACAAAGTTTGTCATCACATTCCATAACTGTAAAGGTCACCTCAACTACTGTATGATTTGTGTGAGCAGTTGAAAAGGTCAGGTTGGATCCAGTTACCTCACAAATACGAGAAAACTCTCTGATATCTTTCACATCAGCCACTCCCACCCTATACTGCTGGTGGAAAGTTTTACGCCTGCTTGACTGACAGTGTTATTACTACAGAGGGAGCTGGTTATGTGTAAAGCTGGTTTATAATGGCTGTGAAGAGGATGTGTCTGGAGAGAAGAGGGAACGTGAAGGGAGAGGGCGAATGCCGGAATGTAATTATGGCGGGACCTGGGTTTCACTCCGCGTGTATCATCCCAGATGAGCGCTGTAGTGCATGCTAATGCGAAGAGAGACCCAAGAGGAACCGCACACATGAAAACTAGCTATCTATATACTGTTCTTTTCCCCCTTGCTTTCTTAGTTGTTTTCTGTTTTCCTCCTTTATATCCCCCACGCTGTCTTTTACGCTTTTCGCTTTCACATACTCGGAGAGCAAGTGTTTCAACAGTTTGCTTTAGTTGAATAAAACATGAAGCAAACACATTAAGTACCCTCGTCCTGAGGTTTGTTGTCAGAAAAACATCCGAATTTTGTTGTACATGTATTGGAAGAAACAAAAGACATTCTTTGAATATGAAAACACTGAATATGTATCTGTTTGCACCGTAAGTTGTTGTTTTCATAGCATTAACAATCCCCTGCCCTTAAGTATTAAACTTTGGGGTGTAACTCGTCCTGCTACATAATCTACATAAATGATACCTCACATTAAAGGGAGAGTTCATGCAAAAATTAAAATTCTGTCATCATTTAACTGACCCTCAAATTTTTCTAAACCTGTATGAATTTATTTCAGGTGTTGACAACAAAAAGACGATATTTTGAAACAGTTGACTTCCGTAGTATGGAAAAAAAAAAAGCTATGGAAGTCAATGGCTACCATCACAATTTGGTTACCAACATTCTTCTTCTTTTTGTTGTTTGGAACAATTGAAGGGTGACTAAATGATGAGAACATTTTCCTTTTTTAGGTGAACTATCGTTTAAATGGCTGTAAAATGTTGATTTTTTTTTTTCTTTTTCCAATGGATCATACAGTAGTTTATTTAAATTTTTTTGTTGTATTTTATTTTGTAGGCTTTATTTTATTTTCTAATTTAAAATACAGTATTTACTAACATTACTACTTTGGAACTAAAAAGATTTATATAGTATTTTTCATATTTATATCAAATATTAAAATAAATAATATTTAATATTACATATTTATTATTAAAAACATGTATTTATTATCTCTTGATGAATCTGTTGATTATGTAAATAGTTCTGTTAATTGGTTAAGCAGGCACAGTTATTGGTCAGTTCGAAAATCTTACATGATCAAATGTCACCCGATTTATTTGCCTTTTCTTTGGAAATATAAAAATGTAACACTTTATTTGCAAAAAAAAAAAAAAATGTTTTGGAAACATTCTTTTTAAAAGCAGTACTTACAGTAATGAATTGGCTGTAAAAGCAGGTTAAAGCGCATTTGTAACTTTAATCATTTGCCTTTTCAAGTGCTCTTTTGTCGTGCATGTTTGGAATTTCACTGCAAAAAAGTCACTTTGCGTCCGAACACTTCCTCTCATATACGCCCACTGCTGCTATCAGAGCCTGTGCTGTTTGGAGACACAATGCTTTTATGATTAGACCTATTCAGATCAGTATTACGCATCAGCCTGGTATTCTCTTCTGTATGGCATGAATGTCTCTGCTGTTACAGTTGCTGAGAAGTGGCCCGTGTGGGCATTCTAAGCTGGTCTTCATCTTGCAGGCTTGAGAAAATTAAGACAGCTCTCAGATTTATAAGAAACAGCCTGTAAAAGGGCGCATGGAGGTGATAGTAAAAGCTGTGCGCTGGATGGGGCGTCTCTGCGTCCTTTCTCATGGGACGAGCATGTGCTTGGGATAAAAACTGCCAGGGACAACAGGGACGCTTTTAAGTGATGCCGTTGATGCACTCAGGAAGGACAATATTAATAATATGGTGCTTTGATTTGTACCATAGTGCTGAATGATTACCATGTTTATATGCAAAAATCCTTGATATTATCGCTGTACGCATTAGATTTATACATCATCTGAAAGCTGAATAAATACGCTTTCCATTGATGTATGGTTTGTTAGGATAGGACAATATTTAAAATAAAAATATATTTAAAAAATTCAAGATATTGAGAAAATCACCTTTAAATTTGTCTAAATGAAGTCCATAGCAATGCATATTACTATTAAAAAATGAAGTATTGATATATTTACTGTTGAAATATCTTCATGGAACATGATCTTTACTTAATATCCTAATGATCTTTGGCATAAATAAAAATAGATAATTTTGACCCATACGATGTATTGGTTAGCTATACTATTGTTACAAATATACCTGTGCGACTTATGACTTGTTTTGTGATCCAGGCTCACATTGGTTCTTTGAATAAAAAATAACACCAGTTGTATTGTATTTTTTTAATCTAGGTCCCTAATTTGCGGTTTAAGTTGTGTTTTAATCTTTTTAATCTAATATTTAAGTATTTTAAGGGGTCATATGATCTGCAAAAAGAACCTTCTTTTGTTATTTGGTGTAATGACATGTGTTTATGTGGTTTAAGGTTAAAAACACATATTTTCCACATACTGTACTTATTGTTTCTCCTCTATGCCACGCCTTTCTGAACGTGTCGATTTTTTTACAAAGCTCATCGTTCTGAAAATCGAGGTATGCTGTGATTGGCCAGCTATCCAGTGCATTGTAATTGGCCGAATTCCTCAAGCGTGTGACGGAAATTTTATGTCCCTTACCATACTGTGATGCCTGCGGCAACCACATGTAATGACCCCGGGCTGTGTGACTCCGCTTTGTCCACGGTGAAAGCCGATCGGCGATCCACAGCGTGAAGTTGAAGTATTTTCTCAGTAACCAGCACAGATCAGCTCCAGGCATGACGAAGCGATATCGTCCTCTTTTGGAAGACCAAACAAAGTAGATTCACTTTCACAATGAAGCACACAGTGCCTTCACAACATGTCAGCGGCGGCAGCAGCAATACTACAGCGAGAATAAAATTACCCTGTATCCTTCTTTGCGTGACATTTTGGCGGGCTCTGCAACCTTCCCCACAGCCAGAGTGACGTATGATGTATGGTGCTGTTAGAACGAGAGATCGTCCTTTCTATGTAGGTGTGGTTGACTCTTAACTTTTATAAAGAATATCTCTTTATGCACCAAGAGCTTGTAACACTCCAAAGAGAAAGGAAAAATTGAAATCGCATGATATGACCCCTTTAAGTATTAAACTTTGGATTGAGCTTGATCACTAATGATAATGCCATTTTGATCCATTTTGCAATAAATAATTGTTGAATTAGTTTTGTTATGGGTAGCGAACCTAAGGAGACAGCAGTGCTTGTTTCTGTTATGTTTTATTATGATGACATCAGCTGGTAACTATTGCGGGGACCGTTAGTAACAATGCCCCCCTAATGCCTCACAGCGGCGTCATTTAAGTCATCTAAGTTGACAGGATAAGTAAACCCCCAGAGATCTTTGCTTTCACAGAATGTGCTTCAGTCTGAAAGAGGTCATTAAAATGCTTGTATAAGGTGCCATTGTAAATTGTTCTCTGCTATGTGGTGCCGTGGAGCTCTGGAAAGCATATTTCCTCTTACCTGAAGTCTGGAAAGCGCAAGAGCAGACTGGAACTTTATTTGGGTGGAGTTTACAATGGCACAGATCGATTACATTTCAATTTGTTGCTGTACTACAGAGTCTGAAATTGTAGGAAGACATGGGAATTGGTTAGACAGATGAGAAAATGCTGTTCATCTATGATAATTTTGGATGGGTTAATGGGTTATGTTAGAAATGCATAATGTTTTTGCTGCCTCTATCACTACTCTGAATCCTGCATTATAGACATTATCAATATGTAATTATGAGATATGAAGTCAAAGCATTTAGTATCTGTAAATGACATGAAGAGCTTGAGTTTTGGGTCTGTGTGATTGTGATATATTTAAAAAAAAAAAATGATACCCTGAAGAGAGCGAAACGAAAATTCACGGGACGCCGATCCACAAAGCTCAGCTCAACATGACAACAGGTGCTTGAGCAGCAGTGATTGGATGTTGGCTTAAAGATGTTGGCCTTCATTTCACCCTGGAAACTCTATTAAATGTGTTGCCCCCCCCCTACTGTTTTTCACCCTCTTGTTTTTGTTTTTTTTCTTCTTTCCCTATCCCTGTGTTTTGTTCCACTTTTCCTTTTCATTCTTCTTTGTCTGTTTTTGTTTGATTTTGGTGACTTTATTATTGGTGTTCTGTTAAATAAATAAATAAATAAACATACAAACAAATAAAAGGACTAATCTATTATCAAATTATACCCGAATATAATTAAATAAATAGAATAGATATATATAATAAAATTAAATAAATACATTTCCCTTTCGAATTGATAACTATAGTTCCTATGCATACTACCAATATAAATCATATAAACCTTTTTGACATCAATATATTTAATATTACCGTTAAATTATATACTAATTTATTTATTATTTTATTTTATTTATTAAATAACATATAGTAATTTGATTATATTATAAGATGTGGTTTGTTTTTTTTTAATATAAATTTTATTCAAAATTAAAATGTCTCGATATCTATCTGTTTATGTATCTTTTTGTACACCCCTATTAAAATGCAATTTTCATTCAGACTGTGTTTTTAGTGTAAAACTAGTCAGGTGAGAAAACAGTCTGTGAGGGTCTCCACCCACCGGTGTTACCTGATAGCCCAGTCTGGGTTAAACTGAAAGGGATTTTCAGCTGAAAATATTTTTATTGACTGTTTTAGTGTATTATTACCTTTAGTATTTCTTGTTTGATAAATTCTTATGATTATTATTTCTGGATGTAGCAAAAGATACGGATTAACAGCATTTGCTTGTTGGATTTATTTTAAATTTTTTTGTCAGAGAGTGATTGAGAGGTGGGAGGTTTGAATGGGAGTTTGAAAATATTTTGGAAATAATTCCCATGACACCAGAGTCAGCCGAGAGCCTGGATGGTGTCGTGTGTCTAAGATCAGACAGTGTGTTTTGAAGCACTGTTGTCGGTGAATATTCATTCCATCCATGCATACAGGGAAAATACAGTCAAGATATCTGAAAGCAGACAAATATAACACTCTTTACGGAATATGTTTTCTATTTATTTGCCTATTCATTTGCATAAATTAATTATTCAAACACAATTTGTATGTTGTTAATGTGTGTATTGTGCAAAACTTGCCTCAACAGTTGCAAAGAAGTTCTGATTCATTTTTAGCATGTTAGGATGTTCTGGGTGGTTGCTAGGGAGTTGCTAGGTGGTTGTTCACTGACCCATGTCAAAATAGCCAACCAAAAAATATCTAGAGATACTTGATTGCTCAGATCCATTTTTGATTAATCCAATATGACTGGATGTTCCCCTTGACATGACGAAAGGAGTACAACACCCAGCTCTTTCATTTCATGGTCAGTTATTCCAGCCCTTGTGGCTGGTTTTGTTTGTTAAACTGAAATCCGTCCTGGACCCTCCTGCTGTGGGCCGAGTAAAGAGCATTTATGGAGAGAATACTTGAAAACAGGTTTGACTTCTTCACTTCCCCAAGAGCAGGGAGTGAAACTTCAACTGTCTAATAAACACAAAGAACTCAACATTCAGGTGGACGTCTCAAACCTGAGTCTCTGTCTACTTGAGTGCGGACAGAAAACTTTAGAGAGAAGAGGCCTGGTCCAGTTGCGTGGAGCTGCTGAGAAGCATGTTGGGGAACTCAGTAAATGGGAATGGCAGAAGGTTGAGCCTTTCTGAGGCTGTTCTACGTAAAGTCAACCATCTTTGGTAAGATACAAAGTTGTCTGCAAGAACTTTAAATGTTGTGGGGTGATTATAGTCCCAAAGGAAAGTTTTACTGCTGAAGAGATTTTTTTTATAGCTTAGAATTCTCAATTATGTTTCATTTAACTTTCTAATCTGGGCACAGTGTTCTAATTTACTTCTTCTGTAACTCATTAGAATTTTTACAGAGTTTTCAAAGCTTCAGCTTCAGAAGTAAATTCAGAGTGGTTGGAGGAAGTAAAATGAACTTGATACTGTAAGTTTGTAACATTGATAGATGTAGACTACTTGACTTCCCAGCATGCGTCACACCATGAATAAATGATGCAGATACAATTGGTTTTATTGCTTGCTGCTTTTATTTATGCTGTCCCTTTGAGTCATTGTAACAAGACAAGAGAAGAGTGTGCGTGCGGTGTAGATGATTTTCATTGTTACATACTGTACAGTACATTGCTAAGGCAAAAAAATTATTTTATTTTATTTTCCTAAAGCAAGCAAGATCATACCGTCACATCTTCTTTCCATACATTTTGTTGTGTATTTTCTAGTTCTAGAAGTTGTTTGGGATTGAGGGAAACCATATTGGTGGTGAAAATAAAAAGTGTTGTTTCATTTTGTGAGATTTTACCACCCAGTTACTGCTGCTGCATAAAGTAAGGACTGATGGGAACTCTGTAGTGACTGTCTCTGTGAGGGATGTTCCCATCTGAGATAGTCGTTTGGTTCAGTATGCCTGCCACTGTGGGAATGGTTCGGGATTGGCAGCAAGTCCGTTTGAGGTAGTTTAGAGGGCTGAGTGGGCTAAGTGTAGACTTGACAGATAACATCCCTTTAAAACTACATAAGAGGCTTGACTTAACACACACCACAGACTACACAACCCACACACACACACCCACCACACCACACATGCTTGTTTTTTGTGAATTGTGGGGACTCTCCATAAGCGTAATGTTTTTTATACTGTACAAACTGTATGTGCTATTGCCCTACACCAACACTACACCTAAACCTACCCCTTACAGACTGTGTGCATTTCTACCTCCTCAAAAACTAATTCGGTATGATTTAATAGCGTTTTTGAAGAAAAAAAGTGGGGACATGGGGTAATGTCCTCATCAGTCACCTTCTCCTTGTAATACCTATATCATACCCATGTCATTATACAAATTTGTTCCTCCTATGTCACACACACACACACATCCATCTATCACACACACACAAACACACACACAGGGAATGTTTTGAGTTCAAAACAAGTTAAGCTCTATTGACAGTATTTGTGACATGCTGTCAGTTACCACAGAAAGTTATTGGACTTGTCAGAAGTTGCATTTGTAGTACAGCATTTACATTGGAAATCAATAGGACAATGCATTTTAAAAGCAAAAAAGTGAAGATAGTATTTTTAATTTGTTTAAATGAATCCGCCCTTATAAAAATGTGTTATTTTAGCTGTTAGGTTGTCTAAATCATTCTTTTAGGTAGATAAACCTCATATCATTCGAGACCCATAACTTTATTTCTGACCAGATCATGAACGTTTATGAGAAGGGAATCAACAAATTAAAAGATCTTACTCAAAAGAAGGATTTGGTCATGAATCTTCCAAGACTTTGAATTGAATGTAATTTTATGGCACTAATGACACTATGGCACTAAAGCCTGAGTCTCCAGTCAAGGTAACTGCATGGAAAACGTTCTATTCTATTCTATTCTATTCTAATCTATTCTATTCTATTCTATTCTATTGTGCTCCACAGATCAAAGTTGTGTATGTTTGTATCAACTTGAAGAGTGAGTAACTGAATTGCCAGATTTGGGTGGACTATTCCTTTAGCCAAAAGCAGCACTTTCATCAGCAGGATGATTTGGTGGCTGTGAGGATATAGAAATATTGACATGAGAAAGAACAATTGGCAAAATGTCAAAACAGGTCCGATAAAGGTCCGGGATGCAGAAACCTCAAACTGGATCAGAAGTAATAGATTCTGGGCTGATAACCCCAAAAAAGGCAAGAGAGGAGTGAGTCATAAAATGGTGTGAGAAGCCAGGGGGAGGGAAAGAAACAGAAAGAGTTGGGAGGATGAGAGGGAGAGAGAGGGAGGGAGCGATAGGAAAACCAGAGCTCTGTCTATCACCTGCCCATTTGGTTTAGAGCTGCAGAACAGATTGCTCAGCGCTGATTTGTCGTCTGTGCATGTGTACAAGTAAGTAATGTGTCTCTCTCTCTTTCTCTCGGTCACTCCATCATAAGATCGTCTGTCTTCTGCTGGTGTGGAGCTCAGGTGGTCGTAGTGGGAGGCAGTCAGCTGAAGAAGTGTCAGACAGTATTAGTGGAGCAGGTTGTGATGAAGACGAGTGAGCCGTGTGTGGGCTTGTTTTGGAGCATGGTGTTGTTTTTGGTAGCGGTCCACCGATACCATTTGTGGTGACTGTGTAATGAATTCTTACAAATGTTGGATAAAGATATTTGTTATTTAGATTTGAGTGTGTTTCGTATATTAACTCCACTATTAATAGCAGCAAATGCAGGATGCTATAGCTGCACTAAGAACGTCATCTGCATCTCTAGTTTTTGCATGTTAGTGATTTAGTAAATCATATTGATTTGACTTGTGGCTTCCTCATAGTTCACACTTACCCTAGGTCATAGGATTGAGTTTTACTTGTGTTTTGTGCAAATTGCAGATAAATGAACATACAGCATTTGTCAGGTAATCTATTTATCTATACAGTGTTTATGCATGATTTTATCTTAATGCACACTCTGTTCTGTAGTTCTGTGCTAGTGTCAGATAGCTTATTGCTAATTCATGTAAACACAGTCAAATTAATTTGTATTAGCAGGTGCACCTGACAGACCCAGGGAGCAGCACTGTTTTGCATTTTCTGTATGAATCCTGTAAATCTTTCTGCCTCCAGGTTTTCCTGAGCCTTTCCTAACCCTTGCCCAATGTAGGTCTTAAAGGGGTCTTATTTTACTTTTTAAAATAATTAAATTTCTATATTAGTGTTTTTATGTTGCTCAATTGATGGAGCATAGCACTAACAACATGCTAAGTAAATTTTACTTTTACACAAATAAGTTTAAACTGACGCTACCCATTAAAATTTGGGGTTGGTATGATTTTTTTTTGTTTTTGAAAGAATTCCCCTCACCAATCTGATTTTAGGCGCTACACACAGATCAACAGACAGTTGTGGTGACCATTTGTGACCCTGGCCCACAAAACCAGTCTTAAGTCGCTGGGGTATATTTTGTAGCAATAGCCAAAAATACATTGGGTCAAAATAATAGATTTTTTTTTTTTTATGCCAAAAATCATTATGATATTAAGTAAAGATCATGTTCCATGAAAGATATTTGTAAATTTCCTTCTGTAAATATATGTAAAAACTTAATTTTTGATTAGTAATATCATACTAAGACCTCATTTGGACAACTTTACAGCCAATTTTCTAAATTTTTTTTTTTTTTTTTTGGCAGATCCAGATTTTCAAATAGTTGTATCTCGGCCCAAATATTGTCCTATCCTAACAAACAAACATACATCAATGGAAAGCTTATTTATTCCGCTTTTTTTTTCAGCAAATGTTATGCCTTCATGAGGTTTTGTGTCCAGGGTCACATTTGTGGAATCAGATGAACGAAACTGAGAGAATAATTAAATTGTAGAGTAAATAGCTTTTAGTAGCTGTCCTGGTGTATGTTTTTCCAATGAAATACCCACTTCACCGTCTCTAGGGAAATGTCGCTTGCATTGTGTGTTTTGTATCAGCCTCTTGTGCCACATCTCAGTCAAGCTTGGCTTATGTGCTGTGACAAATCAACAGCTTGTACCGCTGTCAAAACTCCTCGATGACTTCAGGGGCTTTTCAGCACATAACCTGCCATCAGGCTAATGAAGTGAGTCAGCTCTGGCGATCCTCAAGAGGTAAAGATCTAACAAAACACTGCTGTGCCTTCGGTGACAGGACATGATGTTGCTGGCATCTGACATCCTTTTCAAGATGTGTCTCAGCCATTTACAACCGAAATGGCTTTTTGTCCTGCTGTCTAAGGTGACCTCAGTTTCATTTGGTTTTTAACAGTATGCAAATTGTCACTTTTCTGTGCAGCATGAGCAGATGCTTCACTGTTCTCCTTAGTTGGATGTCATGTGGTCCTCACATAGTCTTGTGATCTTCTGTGACCTCTGCACATAAGAGGTTCAGACCTTCAAGTAATAGTGTTACACACTGTAGCCAAAACAATGAATATCATCACGAATTCTGGTACACACTGCAGCATGTTTTGGTCAAAAACACCTTTTTGGGTTGATAAATCTGAAATTATTAGCATTTTATCAATAATGTTCTACTGAATCCCTCAACACTAGGGCTGTGCGATATGGACAAAAAAAACCTATCGCGATTTCTTTGATCAATTTTGTGATTTCGATATTTAATCACGATTTTGACACACACAGACATGTTTTACAGTCATAAATGCATTCAGTGTGAATTTGAAACATATTTCCAAAAGAAAACCAATTAGAGCTTTATCAAAAAGCTGTACCATGTCTCTAGAACAGACATAAGGCAAAATAATCACTAAGTAAATGTGTAACAAAATGTCTCTAGAATAGACATATATGGCAGAAAAAGAAAAAAAAATCCCATGTACAGGGATTTTTTTTTGCCGTGCATTGGTCATAGAGCTCTTTGTGGCGTTGCCTCAGATATTGAACTAGATTTGTTGTGCCAAGTTCACACGTACTCCGTCTACAGTGTGTGTATACAGTATGTGTATATGGTGCAGAAGCAGCATGGACTCATTTTGCTTTCGCACAGGACGCGTTTGCAGTCCGCTCCTGATCCGCGGGTGTTTACCACAAACAACATTTATCCATTATTTCGATTTCAAATCCAAACATCGTCACTGAAAAAGCTTTTTCAGCATTGCAATTCTTTTTATACACAGTACAGTAATACAATCTTTCACAGACATATTCACGTTTAAACTCAATAAATATAACTTTGTTTAACTACCACCACGAGTGCCATCTATTATTGCCTTGTTTATCTAAAAGTGCACTTTTCCTTGTTTTAAATCTAGCCAAAAAGCCATGTGTTGACTGTGAAACAGTAGACTTTATTTATATGTATTTATGGTGTAATTACTAAATTTCCATGGCAGTCCATGTTATTTTTTACCACGAATAATGCGCTGTCACTTTAATCCAGCGCATGCAGCACAGCAGAAATAGACTCCGTGCGGAAACGATCGCAGCATGACTGCTGCAGACGCACCGCTCCTGAGCGCACTGCTGGAGCGTGCATCGTGGCGGTTGAACTCTCTGATCCTTAACATGGGCGTGGAGAAATACGCACCAAGACGAAGTGTGTGAACCGGGGGGGGCCTTGCTTCTTTGTATGCCCGCCCGTCTGTTCTGTTCTCGTGCTCCCTTTAGGCCGCACTGCAATTCTGATTATTTCTGATAGCATACTGCGGGAGGTCGTGGGCACGGCATCGGGCTATAAAACGTTAGAAATCGCGCATCCTCTCAAATCACCCGATTTTATTAGGATTTCGATTAACTCGTACAGCACTACTCCCTACACACGCAAATTCAAGACTTCTTTTTTGGCATCTAATAGGCACTTTCCGTACCACACGTAGTTTAGGATAGCCACAGGGTGGTTCCTAGAGACCAATTTCCCCCCTCAGGGCCGTTTTCCTGGTTGCTTTGCACGTCTTTATTTCCGGCATTTTACAAATGTCAACAACTGGTGAAAATGGAGGACGCCATATCGGAGCTGTATTGTTGTGTTTTGTGGGTTTCGTGATAACAGGGATGGAATGTAAATGCACAATTTACGCAATTGAAAGAGCACGAAAATCTGACTAAGGCTACGTTTACACCCAAGGACGATACTATCAAGGATAACGCTAAAGAAATATAGTTCTAAAATCGTTCTCAATATTAAAGAATAGAAGTGTCCACACCACAACTATAACGATAAATACAAAGAGAAACGATATCGTTGGAATCACTTTCAGAACGTTTTTTTTTTCCAGCTGATGAACGATAAAAAATTGGCAGCCAATCAGAATCAATCCTGCTGTGACGAGCTCAAGAATTTAAAGCGGCAGGTGCATGTGCGCTTAGAATAAACAGACCATATCGTTCGCTGGTGTGGACGCTAATTTCGTTATCTTTATAGTTATCGTTCTGGGTACGATAACTTGCCTTGTTACATATCGAAGTTGAGAAAACACACAACGCTGCAGACAACAAGAGTTAAATTCCGTTATCGCTGTTTGTCAGATGTTTGTGGAGCAATTTTATTTTTTTGTACATTTCTTTTTAAAATGGCTGGGTAGCCGTGTTTGCGTATGCTTTTGGTCCAATCTATACACCCTACTCACTGTGAGTCCTTATAGAACTGTTTTAGACCCTACTCTGAAGTAAGAGCTACATTAGTTCTTAGAACTAAATACGTTCCTAGTTCCTGCGGTGTGAACATGCTAAAAAGCAGGAACTTCTGCCAATAGTTGTAGGAACTATGAAAAGGTTCCTCTGGTGTGAAAACCCCTTATGGTTCCATGAAGAACCTTTAACCTCCATGGAACCTTTCCATTCCGGGGGGGCAAAACGTTCTTTATAGTGGAAATGTTCTTCACACTAAGAAAAAAATGGTTGTTTTAAGAACTGTTCACTGAATGGTTCTTCTGTGGCATTCATTTTAAGAGTGTACTGAATGCCTCAAACTACATTATATGATGTATCTGTAACTATAAACCCTGTCTTTCATAGATTCACTGCCAAGAAAGTTGCAAATCATGCCAAAATGCCATGAATCCAGTCACTAGTTCCTACTCAAAAGTGATCATTGTGGTAGAAGGGGAATTTGCAAACACAACTGACTTTTTTGAAAAAACCTGCCCACTTTGACTCCTGGAAATTGTGTAAGTCGGCCAATAACATTGGAGCTTGCCGTTTTGAGACTATCTTGCCACTTTTGTGTGCAATATCCGACAGAAAGTGCCTGAATGATATGCAGGCTTGCCATCTGAAGGTGCTTTCATACCGACAGTGAAAAAATCTCTCAAAGTCGCCCTCCAGAAGTCATCTCTCATTGAAAATGCTTTTCAATGCTTTCAAGCTGTTTATTTCAGGTATGTTAGATCAAACATCAAATTCCAAAGTCACTATATTATATTTATGGTCCTGTTTTTATTAATTGCTATTAACTGTAGGTCCACCTCATGCAGAATTCAGTGTAATAATAAAATAATAATCTGGTTTCAGTCAGGATGAATAGATCATTATCAGCTCGTAAAACAAAGCACTAAAAAAAAAAAAAAAGAAAAAAAACGTTACGTGCCTTCAGACAGACTTCATATGTTTCCAGCCGGCCTGGAGAACAGATTGTGTGCCAAAGAGCCGGTGAGTTTTAATTGATTTCGGATCGGCTGGTAAAATGACGTGAGCTGAGTGGCATCCGATGTATGTGAAATAATGTGTTTGAAACTGGGGCACTGCTTGCGACAAATTACGGCCCAAGTGAGGGAGGGAAAAAAAAGATGGTTGCATCTACTCCATGCATTGGTTGTTTATGAGGGCCGTACTCTTTCACAGTCCCATTCACACACACACACACACACCTGTGGTTCTTTCAGCATCTTGCATATTAACTAATCAATTCCTTCTCAGCTGGAGCAGTCAATGACGCCGAGCATTTCTAATTTGATCTTCAGACAAACACTTGTAAAAAATGTGCTAATGTGAATGATCTGATTGCTTTGAGTTGTTAATATCCTGGTTTAGTTCTGAGGATTTTTGTTTGTCCACAGGAAACAAGATGGCAGAATACCGCGAATATCTGACCCGTTAGAACGTCCTGGTCTGGGCAAGTTCTTTCCGCCATCACCTGCTCCGACTCTTCCAAAGGTTTGGCAGGTTTGAACATTTCACTCCTCTTTGCTCTAATCATGTTATATTCCAGCAGAGCCTTGGGTTCAGTCGGAGAAGTGGAAGGAATATCAAATGACTGCCTTCTCTCATTTATTTCTTCCTGCTGTTCACCTGTCTTTTCCTTTTTCTTGTGACAACCATCTATTACAAATAGATGTGCTGCTTCTTTTTGTGTGTGCATACTACATGTAATCTATTTTTCTTTTGATCATTTTGTTGATTTCTGTGGAAGACTTGATTTTTGGAGTGTCACAAAAAATAAAAGGATGAAATCAGTCATCTCATTATTAATTTAAAATGAAAAATGTACAATACTGTTTGTATAAAAAAAAAAAGAAAGGAAATTAATACTTTTATTCAGCAAGGATGCATTTAATTGATCAAAAGTGAGAGTAAAGACTTTTATGATGTTACAAAAGATTTCTATTTCCTTTGAACTTTCTGTTCATCAAACCATCCTGAAAAAATGTATCATGGCTCCCACAAAATTAAGCAGCACAAAGGTTTTCACATCAGCATATTAGAAGGATCAACACTGAAGACTGGAGTAATGCTGTTGAAAATTCAGCTTTGATCCCATGAATAAATTACATTTTAAAAGATAATTTCAAAAGAAATAGTTATTTTAAAGTGCAATAAATTTCACAATATTTGGTATTTTTACTGTTTTTTTTTTTAAATCCAACCGTTCATAAATTTCTTTCAAAAACATAAAAAAGCTTAACCGCCCCAAAACTTTTGACTGGTATGTAAATAAAATATCACTTTTCAAACACCTGGCATACTAACAAAACACAACGTAATAACTTTTTGACTGAATTTTAGAAAAAAAATATATATATATTTTGTGGTAATCCATAATTGCCAAGGGGATGTTTTTAAAATAATGAAAGTTGGTTGGTTAAACCAATTCTCTGTGGCAAATAGATGGAAACTATTAAAATAGATATTATTTTATGAATTCATAATTGATTCCTTCATTTTATTTTAGGCAGTCCTCGCAGTCCTCCACAGAAAGGATTCTTTTGTAATTCATGCTTAATCGGTGTGTCACCAGATAATTCTGCGCTCCAAGATTCCCCCTCAAGGACCAACATCCAAGTTTAACTTTAGAAATGATCCTTTGTTGAGGAACGGAATGCTAATTTGATCCAAAAAGAAATCAAAGCTCCTGCAGGCATCAAGATCTCCCGAAGAACTGCCAATTAAAGCACTTCAGTAGCTTTGGCACCTTTTAGTGTGAGCTGACCTGGTGGTGGTCCATTAGGGATCATTCAGGGAGGCTTTAAATGTATTTTTGAGGAGGTTCAGCCTCTCTCGTCTCCACTGACGGACCCCCACTGAGCAGAACCTCAAAAAGTACTACTCATTTGTCATTTAATATTAAATGTCAAATAAGTCTTTAACCAGTTTTATTATCTGAAGATGAACCATCGCTAGCTCTTCTCCAGGGATACCTATTCCCCTCATTTAACACCCAAGTGCTTTTTAATTGAACCCATCTGTGTCTCTGAGCAGCTCTGAGAGCCATTAGCACATGGGCTTCTGGGAGCCAGGAGGACTTAAGTGTCCGTGTTTAGGGATGTCCTAGAATCATTAGTGTCTCGATGGCATTGTGAGAGGTTGAATAAGATTAGCTCAGTCTAGATTGTGTAGTTATGCATTTATATATTTCACTAAGAGTCTCATAATGCAAGATGCTTATACAATCAGCTCAGCATCTTTGCAGAGCCACACTGGGATTATAATGGCTGTGAATTTAGTTTTAGCATGATCCAAGTGAAATTGGATTGTAAACAAGTTACCTTAGCGTGCATTTTTTTATTGAATGTTTATTGCCTGTGGATTATGAACTTTGCATTAGGGTTTTGTTGTATTCCCTAACTACTAATAGTAAGCAAGGTTGTATAATGCAAAATAAGGTTTTATTGTACACGGAGTTGACTAATTTGATTCAGAATGAAAAAATCCTAGATATCTTATCAAATAAATATTGCAAATGGGTTCTTTTCAATATCTCAGTTGTTCCACTTGAGAGCAAATTGAGACACTTAAATGGCAAATGTTTCCTTATATTTGTTTTTGGGCCCCTGAAAGCATTAAATGGACTAATTTATTCCTGTCTGCTGGCCTTCATGTCACAGCTCAAGATTGACTGAAATGGCATGGAAATGCGTGCATCATTTTAATGCAGTGCAAGAGTAATTCATAACATGGCATTTACACCTCATTTACAATATTTGATGAGAAAATAACAACTTAAACAACTAGAGATTTTATCTGACATAACATAAGTTAAAGTACTAGAATTGCTAACACTAAAACTGAAATAAAATACATTAAAAGTTAAATAGAAGTCTCAAAAAAATCTAAAGTACATAACAAAATGACTAAAACTTAAACTAGAATTAAAATAAAAACTGAAAATATAAACGAATAAAAGCTCATTCAAAATATTTATGAATAAATATTAATACAATATTTATTCTCTGTGCCAGATAAGCAACTGCCATCGAGATCCAGGTATTATAGACCATGTTGGTTGCTGACATCCCATTTCCTCACTTTTGACAATTTTCTCCTTTAAAAAATGCTGGTATTGAATAGTAAACACCTCTAGAGTTTAAGAAGAGATCTCAAACTATTGCACATTGTGCAAGAGATTTTAGAGATTTCAAAATGAAATCAAAACATTTCTCATCAGTCATGCTTTTTCCAAATTAATTATACAACTCTATACTATAAGTGAGCAATTGTCTCATTTCTATCTGTTTTTATTTGTAATGTTTTTATAATGTTATGAGGAACATCTCAGACAAAGTTGACACTGAAATGAAAATAGATCTGAAAAAGTCTCAGCGACCTCTGAAAATTTTTATTTCCCTCTGGGAACAGGCATTACATAGAAACCTGCCTCACAGGAATACAATTCTGGGTTTCCCATACCAATGCTTTCCAGAGTCTGTAAACACCTTGATCCTGGGGACAGGAGGGAGGATGATCCCAGATTCAGTGGTTTTGGATGCTACATTAAATTCCCCTGAATCCCAGAGCAATAACAGCGTTACAACAGGATGTTTTACCACAACACCACCAAGCAACTTTTGTATGAAGATATTAGAAAACATAGAAGTTCATTTTGAATGAGGCTTACATCCAACACTAACCCAACTAACTTTGCTTTGGTTGTACATTATTCACTTTTATAGCCATTTTCGAAGCTGTTTTCTGTCATATTGCCTTGATAAACAGCCTGCCTGCCTACGACACTCATGCTGTTGTGGTATTTCTGTAATATGGTGTTGGCAAATGCATTATAATTGTGCAACATGGCCGTAATGTGACAACAGGAAGTCATATTATTTTTCAGCAACTGTGACATTGTCATCTTACCATTTTACATTTTTAGCCTGCTTTTAGAAGTATTCCTGACAGATACACTATAACATAATGGGAAATATTTGCAGCTATATATTACATTAGATATTTAGAGAATGAAGAAAGAGAAGCTTGTATATCAAGGCATAAACGCACAAAATCTCACCTGTTATTCTACAGTATTGCTATAACACTATTGAGGTAACATCATAAGGTCACTCGAAGGTCTTTGATTTAGATAAAAGAAAAAGTCATGAGATTTCACAGACCCGCTTGAGAAAGCATGCAAACCTTCATAAGCCAGTCATTAGGTATTTTCAAGTATTGAAAAGAGCCATTTTGACATTTTGATAATTGGTGATTTATGCAACAGTCTTTTGGACAATTTAATTGTGCAATTTTGTTATCAAAGATACAAGGACATTTTTTTTGCATGTCCTTTGGCTGGTGAATCTGAGGAGGCATGTGTGGTTTGAATGGGCATGACGCTTCTGGGCTCACACACACACACACACCCACACCACACACACTCCACATCCCTTTAACAGCTGTTTCGTATGCGGGCTTGACTAGAATAGGGGAAGTTGTAGCAGATTGAGGAAGCTATCTGCCTTTTTCTTGCATTCCCTGCTGCTTTTCTCATGAGTAGAACATATGAAGATTGAGAGAAAGACTGTTTTTGGTTGCCGGTCACAGTTGTGTCTCTAAGGGTTCAGCTGATTTAATTGACTTCATCATGGCTAAGAGTATGTACAGGTTTCGCAGTCCAGCACTCACTGCCATGCACCACCGCAGGCGCTTCAGTGATGTAAGTAGACTTAATGTATGAAAGTGTGAGGAAAAATCAATCATAGTGAAATGTGTGAGTTTGTGTGTTTATATAGAAGGCCAAGTGTAAGATTGTAGACATAATGTGTTGGTGTAATGTGTGATTGCGTTTCTTTTTACTGTAACGTGTGCTGATGTTTTACTTTTGATTTCGTTTTTAATTATCATTACCGATTATTCTCATAGATTTTTCCTCTCATGATGTAATTCAGTAATGAGAATCATGCTGTCTGATATTATCATTATGTATAAATACTTTACAGTTTGAATAATATCTTAGTGTATTTACAAGAGAATGTTTTGTTGCGTTATGGTAATTCAAATTTGGCAGAAAATTGTCATGAAAATGTGAATTTAAATTTCAATTATTGACCTTGTTTCAAAGATAATTGTAGATTTGAATTATGATCATATATTGATCGGATGGTTTTGAGTCATACATACTTTCATTGGATCTGTACAAAGTGTACTGTGCACGTTTGTGATGCAATAGTGTTATAGGATGTCTTAGTTGAGAAAGAATTCTCACTCTTATATTGAGAAATGTCAAATTCACTGCTTGGTTGATTCAGATAGAAATAGTATTTCTGTCAAGTGTACATTAGCTACATGTGAGAACCAGATGTCCCCATAATGATAGAAGAACTTGAAATGACCTTTATAATGGGACCTCCCAACAGTTAATCAAATAAGGAGACTAATTCATGTCTTAATTAAAATCTAAAACTGCACTAAGGTTTCCGGAAAGGGTTAGGTTTAGGGATAGGCTTTGGGTTATAAAGATATTTAACTGGGTGTATCTTAAACTTTAGGCACTCTTATGTCCCAGGGGTTGATTTATATTAAAATAGTATATTAAACAGATTTTGTATATCAAGGTTGCATCAAAACTGCCTCAGCAAACTTTTTATCATGTGTTCATTAATTATATTTGGTATACCTAGTTTTTTGTGTCCTATTCCCATGAAAATCATTGTAAAAACTGTAATAATCTAAAAAAAAAATCAATTATTTTTAATAATAATAATACCATACATTTTTTTATAGTAATGGGTGGGAAGATATTTTATTTAACTTTTCAAAAATGGTTTGTTTTAAGAAAGCTCTCTAAACGTCAACAGGCATGAAAGTGTCCATTGTTAAATAAACACCCAGTTGATTCAAGGGGTCATATGATGCGGCTAAAAAGAACATTATTTTGTGTATTTTGGTTTAATGAAATGTGTTTATGCTGTTTAAGGTTACAAAAACACATTATTTTCCACATACTGTACATTATTGTTCTCCTCTATGCCCCTGCCTTCTGAAACGCGTCGATTTTTACAAAACTAATCGGTCTGAAAAGCGAGGTGTGCACT